>JASANB010003374.1:0-36836 GCA_030248155.1 Sabatieria punctata
CCACACACAGTCCCTCGTTCAACAGTTTGGTTATGGTGGGCAACAAAAAGGCCGCCTGACCAACGAACGTATTATGTAAACTGAGACTACTCAGCACGCATTTCTGTTAACTCTACCACTCAGAAGAAAAGAAACCTTTGCCTACACAAGCAAGATTCGGCATGAAGAACTTACCGTTTTTCCGGTTCCCGTCTGAGCGCAGGCCATCAAGTCACATCCGCCAGAAATCACGGGCAAGGCATGCTGCTGCACCGGCGTCGGCTGAGTGTACTCGCACTTGTAAATGTTTTTCAACACAGTTTCGTTTAGACCTGCCTCACTGAATTCACTGCAAAATACATTGTTGGCCATAAAAGTCCCGGCTGCCCTTTTTCCGACTAATTTTAAATGGCCGCCATTCCGTCAATTTTCAACCGAATCAAAAGATTTTTGGCCTATGATAATTTGTTCAAAGTTTGTTTTTCCAAGTCCTCCTAGATCAAATCTTTTGATTCAGTTCAAAATTCACGGAATGGCGGTCATTTATACTTATTCGCAAAAAATCGAAAAAAAACCAGGCGGTCTTTTTTATGGATAACCTGTATGTCCGTACGCACATACAATGTACAGTCAGCTTAGCTTAACTCCTTTGTTTCTGATCAACAGCTCCAGCAAGCCTTGGACAAGTTTCAAGTAAAGATTACGTAAAGTAAAGTTTTAATAAACAGCTACTAAACAAAAATATGAATTTTCAGAAAAACCGTGAGAAACAGATATATTTTATCAGACAGATATATTTGGTCAGAGCTACAGCACGTAGTGTAGTATTCCGTTAGCTCCTCTAACAAGAAGCTACAGAATCGATACCTTTACACAAATATGTAGCATCAGCGGAAGGAGGCCCATTCCGCCACCCCCTCACCACCTTGACTTTAAACCTGGGTTTCAAGCTTAGAGGTCGCGGTGATTTTTGTGGGTCCCCAGGTAGAAAGTCTGTTTGAGGTGGGTAGTTGGGGTCAGCGGTACGTTGAGCCAAAGTTGGGGTGGGCAAACCCCAGACACCCACGACCCATGTACGAATCCATACCTTATTTGAGCGATAACGCTGAGCCCACTCTTCTGCACAATTATCTCGTTCTTGGCCACCTTTTCCATGTAGACAGCAAAATTCTCTCCGACGCTGATTTGATTTTGTTTGTCGAACAACTCTTCATCTTTGGTTTGCGGCGGAATGTAAGGAGCTCGTTCGGCATCTGCAACACGTCGCACGTACAATACGTACATGTAACGGTACAACAGTCAACGGATCTATCACCGAGTTGCTTCCTGGGGCAGTCTTGAGACGAGTGTCCTGACTCGCCGCAGCGAATGCACTTGACCAGATTGGTGCACCCATCGGCCACGTGTCCCGGCTGCAGACATCGACGGCACACCTCAGACTTCTTCTCGCAGCTGCGTGCAGTGTGAGACCGGTCGCCACAGATCGTGCAGCTCGGCTTGAACTCGGCCCCACTTGCGTCTTTTCGTTCGAATGACTTACTGGCCTGTCCGTACTGTTTCTCTGGCTAAACCTCTGTCGCATAGCACAATTTCAATTAAACATCAAATAAACCTTTTCTAAGTCTTGCGGCGTCTGACTACCAAATGTGCCGAAACCATGGCTACTCTGAAATGCACTGGAGGTAACGTTTTCTGTTTTCGTGGACCGGCCATCCGTCTGAGTTGTTGATCCGAAGTTGCTGTTATCGCCGAATCTGTCCTGACGAAAACCTGCGCCTTCGAACCCTCCACCGATACTTGGTGTTGTTTGAACGATTGGATTGCCTCTTCCGACACCTCCAGCTCCTACTACTTTCTTGCCTGAAACAACTTTTACAAAATTTTAATTACCCTTGTCCCATACCCTTGTCGTCCGTCAGCGCACCATCGCCCGCTGCAGAGAAACCTAAACAGCTACGCATAAATTTGGGACGATTCATTGAAAAAATAGGTAGGTGTTACCCGAGAAACCAGAAAAATGAAAGCCCGGCGACGGAGGCGGAATAGAATTTGGCAAACCGAAGGACGCCGAGCCTACTGATGAACCCTGCTGGTGCGAGCTTGGCTCCAAGATTCCGGCACTGAAACGTAGGCATAATGCACGTAGGCTGAAAGTAACAGTGGATCAAACATTCGAATCAGTGTTTACCCTCGTCCAACTCCTCCCAGACCGAGCATTGCTTCTTTCTTGTTCATTTTAAGCCACCTTCAATTCAAACAACAAATAAAATTTTGTGCTATAATAAAATACAACGAGAAACAAGTTTTTTTACTTGACAACAGCAGCACAGCGCACAAACGAAACAGTCTGCAAAGCAACCCACACTCGCTCGCAGCCAGCCAACACCGCACGCGCTGAGCAAATAATCGATTGTTGGCAGCGGACGCCAGTTGGTTTGTCTGTTGCAGTGCATGCAAATGCAACCTGCTGCTGGTGGTACAGTCATGTCTAGTAAATCCGGACAAGTTGGGACCGGCAGATTTTGTCCGGATTAACGAATTTCCGTTCCGGATTAAAGAAACAAATTTTTAAGTGTTGTTTTCTTGCTGAAAAGCACTGTCGCCAAGTTCTTCTGCTGCTAGAATACAGTATAAACGTAACCGTTTTATCGAATTTTGCACTACAAAAAGGGGTCTATAAAGTAAAACTTTCAATTTCGTTACTTAAACTTTACGTTCTAGGTCTGTTATTGCAGCTAACAAGTTTGAAGCAAATAATCGCTGTTCCAAGCGACGGAGGCAGAGTACCTAATCTGCGAAAAGTACTCCATGGCAGATTTAATCAATCATTTGGCCCGTCAGTCCGAAAACCAGCCATACTGTGTATGCCAACAATTTTTGACGGTTTCAGCGGTTACATTGGCCCAAGCCAACCAAATTATCTGTACGACCTCATTCAGATCCAGCTAGCCAGACATTTTCTTTTCTAGCTGAATTTGCACTAGCAGCAGCTGAACCTAATGTTTTAGAACACTACTGTATGTTCAGTTAGAACGAATTTTTAGTACCAGAGAGGACGGTTGTACGGTTTAAAATTGGCAGTGATTCCCATTGCTGAGGTGCGCGATCGCCAGCGTGAGATCGCTTCGAGTAATTCTTTCTTTGCTGAATTGGTACTGGAGGTCGCCATTTAGAGTTCACTACCTAGTGGGTGAAATATGTACAGAATAAGCACTAGACAACTTTCTTAATTACATAGCGAAATTACAAAGGCACAGTCATTAATTGTCTCCAAATTTTTTGGTTTCGCGAAATCGATTGGAATTTAATGAATCAGGCACCAGAATTTGTCCGGATTAACGAAATCCGGCTCAACAAATCATTTAACGTGTGAAAATCGAACTTTGGACCTGAAAAAACGTGTCCGGATTAACGAGCCATATAACATGGGGGAAAATTGGGACCTGACCAAATCTCACCCGGAAGGCGAAGGATGTGTGAACGAAGAGTCGGGTCATTGTTGGAGCGTGTAATGAAACCGTACCCGATAACAGGATTGAACCATTTCACAGTGCCGGAAACTCGTGAATCAATGGGTGAGGGACGGTGATCGGTGAGCTGGGAACTAAGACACACATGGGAACGCGGGACGGAGCACAAGGGACAAGGCGACGAACGTACGTACGAAAGGCGTGCCTTCTTCGAAGTCACGCTCACCAATGCTGGTTAGTTGCGTCGTTTGATCTTCTGTTTTATCAATTTTCTTTACGGTATGTGGACCTAATAATATGGGTAAAAATCTGACTTTTGCCTTCCCACCCTACTACAAAGAAATGCGCGTTTCACCAAGATGCGTCCAGAGATTTACAAACGGTTACTAACTCACCAAACCATTTTGTACATGATGTTTTTAGACCTTTTCGAGGTGTATACCAGCCATATCCTGTCATTTATCAAAGAAACCGAACGTGGCGTTTGTAGGGCCCGACCGGATATCCGGATCCGGATCCGGATCCGGCCGGATATGGCCATATCCGGATCCGGTACCGGATCCGGATATTACCTGCCGGATATGCCGGATATCAGTCACAGATGAGAAAACGTGACTTTTACGTATTTTTAACATAAATATTGCATTCGACCGAATGCTTGTTAGAAATTTCATGAGGCGATTGTAATCCATGACCCCAGTAGTTCGTATAACCCTGATTTCTATGCAAAGGACCCTCATTTTTGACAATGCTAATTTTTCACCTTGACTGAAAGTAAAAATCCGCCAGATTTTAACCGGTTTTGTGAGAAAGCTGAGCTCTTCAGGTTCTTAAGTCCATATAAAGATTGGTTAACTTGCAAAATTTGGTAAAGATCCGATGAAGGGTTGAAATATTTACGTTAAAAATTGACATCTGAAAATTCGGGTCAGTTCATTTCGGATGGGAATAACTCCAAGCTACAGAAGGCGAGCAGGCTAGGACTTGGCCAAAACAAACTCAACAAAAATAATAATACTAATGTGATACAATGAACATCACAAAACAGCCAAGCAGACTAGATTTCTATGTTTAGGATAGTCGCCTTGTTTTTGCTAATTTTTCATATATTTAAAAATAAAAAATCTAAAATAAAAAAAACGAACTATTATTGAGGCAAGTTTACTGTAAATCTGTACTTTACAGAGATCAAAGCGTCTCTTTTCAGTTGCAGAATGGAGATGAATGGCTTGAGATTCTAAACTCAACTCGCAAAGAATGGAAATCATGCAAATATGCAAAAAATATGTACATATCTCATTTTTGCATGCATATGATATATGCAATATCACATTGCATCGCAAAAACCCGATATTATCCAACCATAGTTTGAACTACAATTATTAGATGTTGTTTTGAATCAACTGTTATAGAACAAAGAAATGTATACATGTGGTTTATTGCATTCTAAAAAAATTGTAAGTTGATCAATGATATCCGGCATATCCGGATCCGGATCCGGCCGGATATGGGCGTATCCGGATCCGGATCCGGATCCGGTAGAAATTTGTATCCGGTCGGGCCCTAGGCGTTTGGGGGGGGACAAGTATTGATTAAAATTTAAATTTGGAAAACAGCAAACGTTTACAGATCTGGACCACGATATACGTTTGAAATAGAAGGCTTGTATTATGTAGATACTGAATAGAGCAGATAACAAAAGTCAGATGTCAGTGTGAGGGACGCTACTGACGAGACTGCGAACGCGAGACAGTACAGTATCATTGGAACACAGGCAGGAATCGGCGTCGTACGGCGCTTCTATAGTGACGGCTCCGAATATTCTTAGACTTCCGTCTGTCGCTTCTTCTATAGGAATCCGATTTTCTTTGAACCACTCAACCACTCTGCGCTTGCGCTCGGCTATGTTCGTTGTTTTCTGAGGTTCCGTTGGTCTCAGTAATGCAGTCACCGCCGCTACAAAGTGCTTTTGAACCTACGTACAGTACGTATGCCGATTTTCAATCTGTGGCGACAATCACAACAGATTTGCTTCTCGTTGGTTTTTTTTATAGTCAAGGCTTTGTAAGCTAAGAGCAGACTAAGCTTACCAGCGGACTCCGTCTGCTCAGATAGCAGTTTAATCGAAGATACGCAGTCGCCAGCAAGGAGATGGACACTCTCTACACCTGCAAGTGTACTGGCCAAAACAATGGTGCCTGTCACCGGGTCGACAGTGACTATTTGGCCAGACTTGCTTGATCCATTAGAAAGCGACACCTCAACACATTTGTTGATCAAGCCCGAAACTTCCGTTGTAGTTGGCTGCCACATGTAAACACCGACAAACACAGCACAGAACTATGGAATACCAACCAGTACAATTGCATTGATAAGCGTTCAGCGGTGACACGCATCGACAAGAAATGACGAACAGTGTCAAGTCAACGAGCAATTTAACAACACTGGAGTTGCTAATTTTATAAACAGCTGCGTGTTGCTTCCATTCACCAATAAAACGTTATAGATCTCACTAACCAAACATGAACCAAACCAGCATAAACTTCCAAGTCTAGGGCAAAAATCAACACGATGTCAAAAATAATTGAACCGCGCACTATTAAGGTGAAATTTAGACGAGATGCTAATTCAACTCCAGTCAACAATCAGCATTTTTATGTTTTAGCAAACGGCTAATCTCAGACATGGTAAGAAATGGTCAACTGAAAAGCCCGCTAATCGAAGAAAAATGTTTTGGGGAAAAGCCGAGTTTGATTTTTGCCGCTAGTGCCACAGTTTCTCCATGCCAACACTTGCAGAGAGTGAGCGTTACGTAGCAATGGATAAATATCACTGCTGCTTGGTAACCGTAAGTTCATCTTCCGGCGACGGATAATAAATTCTTCCCAAGATAACTTTGTCTTTGAAAAGTTTGAATAAGAGCAAATAATTAGCGAACATCAGCAAGACCAGACTAACGATGTGCTGCCAATCAGTTGAATGCACCAGCATGAGAAACTGACACAAAATCAAGACAAGTTCCATTAAGCACAAGGTATTCAACAATCTCAGGGGATCACTGGACAGTCGCTGAAAGCATAAACAAACGGTGCCTCGCTTACCAAAAATGGAAACTTACATAAAAGCGGGTGTGTTCCGAGTTACCGGGCTCTGCTGCGGCCGACTGACCGACCGCCCGATATATGGCGCGACCGTGTTTCACTAACTGACCCTCCTGCCACAGCACTGAATCGGACCATCTAAACAGGGCAACAAGAACATAGCGCTGCAATGGTGACAATAAAATAACTAACGTCTGGTATGTACTAGCGGCGAGAGGGGTACTTTTCTCCAGTTTCTGCCAGCAACCCAGATGGGAAGCAGCTCTGTGCAGCAAATCGCAGTACTGCAGCGGAAAGAGGAAGGCAAAGTAGAGACTGAGAGATGTGAGAAACACAATTATGACCATCTCTCCAACCCACCAGTAATCTACGTACATGGTGTGCTAAATTGAAAACTCCGCTTACTTGCAGTGCACAGCGTGCTAACTAACTTACCGGAGTGAAGCAGCAAGGAATGTAGATGGCGAAGTAGGCGGTGCTGAAGGCAGAGAAGAAGCTCTGTTTGCAGCGTTGCGACAGATCGAACACCAACAAGTCAACTTCCTCGCGAATGTGCGTGGGCGAGCCAGTGCAGGCGTGAGCCACCACGTCCAGGTCCAGCAGCAGGTTGCTACTGACTTTGTTGCCCGGCTTAACCAGTCGCATCGAAAAGATTTCATTGTAGAAGAGCAGAAAATACACAACAGCACTGCAATGCGCTTCGTATACTCCTGACACACTATCAGCGGCGATAACATACGGATAGATTAGGTAGAGGAGGGAAGCAAACTCGTAGGCACTGAGCACCCGTAAAAAGCTGAACATGAAAGAAGACATGACTGCCACCATCATAGGTACTTTGAGTATCCACTCGATCACATGAACGTAGTTAGGCACACTGCTCTCTTCACCAGGAGGTATGATCGTTATCTAAATCATTGGTTGTGCTAACAGTATGCACAGCCGAACCACCGACTTTTTTAAGAAAGCACCAAGTCACTCGCCGGCCCAATATCAAGCCAACACAAGACAGCAAGTAAGGGTCGATCAAGTAAAATTTCTGGAAAGCAATTTGATAAATAATTTGCACAGCACAAGTAGAAATACATACGACGGCGTAGTGCGTGTAGGAGTTGGGAAGCCACCACATGGTCTTGTAGAGATTCAAATACTGGAGGAACAGCGCAAGCACAGAGTACAGAAATAAAGTGCACTCGAAAAACAGCTCCCCTTGACTTGGAGGCAATTCTGGCATGACTGGGTGCCGAGCCACAGACAAATAGTTGGCCGACGAAGGGGTCGACTCGACGTCATTGACCGGAGCCTGCACACTCGCTGATGAGCTTAAAAGACACTCGTATGTGACAGCCAACCACAGCACAGAGCCACTTACGCCCGCTTCTTTTGATCGTCATGCGCTTGATGGCCCCTGTGACCGGCACCTTTGCCGTGCTGCCTTCTTCCGAACGACGGCATCTCACTCAGACACTAACTCTGCCTCGGCACACGCTAATAATAATGCATACAATTGATGGCTTTCAGATCGGTCAACCACTGCAACTTCTACGAAATATTTTAGCCCTTGTTCTTCCAACTAAAGCGTTCACGCCAACAAATGCCTCCATACATATGAATGGTCATGCAGCTCAGAGGGGGACAGCCAGGTCTCCATGCGTAGGTATGAATGCCTCCGTCCTTAACTAGGCAAAATGAAAAAGTGAGGAGTGAAAGTTGTTTCTCTATTCCAATGAATTATTTGCAATATTCGTCAATTACGATGTCACGATCGCTATTTGTGAGGGCTATCTCAAGGCTAAACATGGTTTCCTACATACTACTGATTAACTAAATTTTTAAAAATATTGAAAATTAGACAAACGTCCATTTTTAAGGAACATTTGATAAATTCATTCAGAATCTGTTTAAACATACTATACTAGGTGTTTACAAATTGCGCAATCCGTGACATGTATAACGGTTGATTTTGATTACAGAAGCTTCAAGCAGCCCCAAAAGTTTTGACGAAAACATTTTCTATGAAAAGTTATCAAAAGTAGCGAATACATGGGCCAGAAAAATGAATTGGGAAGGTGAAAATCCAAAAATTTGGAGGCGGATCTACCGATTTGCGATGAAAGGTTGGGCCCATTTATCTGCGTGAGTCAGGAAGATAAGTCTCCGATCCGATCCGATGTGCGGGGGGGGCCTTACGGCCTGCGATCAGACTCGAGGTCCATTCCGCTACCCCCGTGGTTTCGTCATCTCGGACGTTTCCCTTCTTTCACTGCCAAGCCACTCAAGCCATGCTGTTGGGCGCCAGGTACTAAGAGAGTGCCTGGCGTGGTGACGTCATGGCGCTGACAGCTCCCAACGGCCGCCCGGCCAAGTGGCCAAACCGGTATTGGCCTTATTGCTGGTCTCTCAGACAGCTCCTGACGTCGTTGATCTTCCCTCCAACGCGGCATGCTTTTTGGAGCGGCTTTCGGTGCAACGGCAGATCCAGTTGGTTCCCATTTTACCTACTCACTGTAACCAGTTTTCGGTGGCCTGGGTGGAGCGTTGTGCCGACGACCAACTCTTTGCAGCAAGAAACTTGCCGCGCCTAGAGGATGAACCACTACAACCGCTAGGGATGCAGGGGCCGCCATGACTCAGAGGCAGCGAGCTACCCACTGAGCTAACGACGCGGCAAGATAAGTCTCTTTCAGATGGGTGGGTTTGGGGTCGAGCCAAAGTTGGGTGGGGTTGGGTAAATCCCCACAACCCATTTTTTAATACGTACTACCTATATTACGTACGCTTGCAAGACCGCATGCAGACAAAATTATTAAAATTCAGCAATCGAAACTAAACTACACAAAAAAAAGTAGAAGTCGAATCAAAGAATTGACATTATACCATACATGGGCCGGGGGGTATACCCCTCCCCCTCTGCCGGCCATACCCCCCTCCCGGAAGGAGGAAATTTTCGCTTATTTAAGGCAAAATAGGCGTTTTTTTGCCTTTTTTCGCCCCCCCCGAGGTCTCCAGAACCCCCTACCCCCCTCCGGATATTTCCGGCCCATGTATGCATTATACGCTCTTTTTTCTGCAGTTTGACGCATTTACTCTCGGCCTCCAGGTACGGCGAACCCCACTTTCCCTGACTACAGCCATAGAACGACATGAATAGTGATCACCAGAGTACGTCTGGACGCAGCCTTAAGGATATTTTATGCGGGTTCTGGTTCTAGCTTAACTTAGCTGCATTCCCTGAAGAACTGATGAAGAAGGTAAGCATAGCGTAGGACCAAACCTGCTATATTCAAATCAAACGCAAATTTCAGTACATCTTTACTTTCAATGCAAGACCTTATTTACACAAAAAACGTTCACACTGCAATAAAATACAAATATAAAAATAAACAATAAACGCAAAAAACAACCATTGAGCGTTTTCCTCGGTTGCGTGTTTGTTGCCACACTTACTCCTCTATCATTCAAAGTGCGCCTTTCCGGTTTGAAGCCAGACTAATAACTCATCAGGTAACACATAATAAAAGGAATGACAAGACAAGAGACCACTGAACGTTGACTGCAAAAATGAGCAACGGAAGGACTAGACTAATAACGCAGTACCATAACAAACTCGCTAATAAGCTTATAAAAGCCAGCTTCATAACATAAAGCAGCGGTTAGTACAAGCAAGAAAAGCAGTCCAATGCATAAGCAACGCACGCGCTGATACCCCATGCCCGCATGGTGAAACAAGACAAAAACTAGACTAGATTTTGAGCACAGCATACACACAGGTCACTAACTGCACGCAGCACATCTCAACTTGCGTCGGAATCAGACGGACACAAAATCAGCGATGATTTAGAAAGATTAGTGCATGAAGGACTAGAATCAGATGACCTACGCGAGGATAAGGAGGACGTAAAGAAATTGTTAGTGCGAAAGGCTGCTGGTAGTTCGGGCGACCGGTCGGCAGGTCGAGACGGGAGGGAGAGGTCGGACTCCGAGTCTGAAGACGATTGCGCGGCGGCCTGGTACGCCCTCGGCAAGCTTCCCGAATCGGCGGCGCCTCTCACCTTCTTCAAGTGCCTTCGCCGTTTGCGCTTTGACCGACGCCGACGCTTCTTCCAAGGGTGGGCGCGGTTGTAGAGATGACGACGCAAGTCGTGGCTGATCGGCTTGAGATGCATGAAATTACAGAAACCCCCGCGAGTGCACTCCCTGCAAGCACAAGCAGCAGTCTTAGTGACTGGGGTTAGTCTGGTCAGTGCAAGCAACAGTACAACTAGCAATCGTCAGTGGCACCGACTTCCGGACCCCAAACACAATGTGAATTTGTTGAGCGGCCAACGGTCACCTCCCACTTACGTAGGGACGCGCACCGATGAACGCGCAACACCGAGCCCAGCCGTCCGACTCAGCGCAGAAGAGCAGCAGCAATGCAATGCGCGAGTGGGACGGCTGGGCAAAGGACCAATGACACAACGACTCATGGCACAGTGACCTACCTCCGTCTGGCTGCTCCTGTCACACCCGTGGCAAGTACAAATAACAGCACAACTTACACAGGTAATAATGGCACCATTAAGACAGAACAGAAACTGGCTAGACCAATAAGACAGTAACCGATTAGTTTTCTGCTACTAAGCCGGTCGGCTTACGGAACAAGTGCTCAGAAAGGTGGAGATGAAAATGAAGTTTACCTCAAAGTGGCTCGAAAGGCGGTCGGCAGCTAAACGAACCAAACTGACACAAGACGAGAACTGAAGTTGACGGAGCGCAGTCGGAATTGGCTGCTACCGCTCAAACGAAATCAAATAACCAATTGAAAGACAGAATACATGAAGACCACAGGTCTAACCACAACTCACTTACCCCATTTCGTACTGCCGACAGCACGCCTCTCGGAAATCGGTTACTGGTGAAAGTTCGGCATATATAGGTTGGCCGTTAAACCACCGTTGGTTACACGCTCTCTCCGCTTTCTCTGCATCCTCCTCTCGTCGAAACTGCAACCAAACCTTCGGCACTACTTCCAACTGTCATACTTCATTTAGACGTTTCTAGAGTCACATTTAGACGTTCTAGACGGCTAAAAATCTCTGCTTTTCAAATTTTTTTCTTCGGAAGTTTTTCAAATTTTGTTGCAGAGAATCATGTGTAGGCGATGAAAGAAAGGATGAGAAGCAACCTTTTCTCTTGGATGGAGAAATTAGACGATCTTTTTTGAAAAAAAACAGAAATTTTGGGTCAAAAAACCCCATCGCCGGCCCATACCCCCTCGACCGACCATACCCTCATCCGAAAATTTGGCGACCTTTTTTTGGGAAAGCAATTTTATACTCTCCAGAGCCTTCCGCCGAAAAAACTACATACCCGTCTGGATTTTTCCGGCCCATGTATGTTCTGTTCTACTATTTGCTTAGAGAAATCAGCAGCAAGTTGATTCTACATGCCACACGAGTATGCAGACAATCCTTTAAGACAAATTACAACCAGACGTGGGCAAAAGGGGGGCTGAGGGGGGTAGCCCATGTCTGATTACAAGCAATACCTTAATGTAGACATTGCCAATCATGTGTTCGCCAATATTGTCGCATACATTCATCTCTTCGATCTCACCGTACTTGTCTTCAAGTTCAGTAAAAATTTCCTCGAAGAAATCGTCGAAATGAGCTTGCTCGTCTGCATCAGATATTCCTGTTTCTGAAAATAATAACGCAAAAAATGAGGCCGCTAAATATAATTTGGCATAATAATGCAGAGGTTGCGCCAGATAATCTTGCCATCCTGCTATCAGTTCAGCCAGCAAAACCTACTTGAGCAGGCGTCTGCTTGACGCAGGTCGAGCTTGGGGTTCTGGTAGAGATTCTTGAGCAAGAGAGTCTAGAACAGTCCAAGTAAGAAAGACAAACTGTTCTGTTTGTCAGCTTACTAACTTGACTAAATGTAGGTTTATTATGGATGCGTGAACACTTGTCACCATGTCTACAAGCGCCGATCTTGAAATAGAAGGAACAGTTGACTCTGAAACAAATCACAGCGCACGGTCCGAAAAATACGCTCAGATTTTTCGATGCCCACTGCAAGCATTCTGTGTAATCGTATTAGTGCGGCACAAGACAAATCAGATGGAGATTGAAGATTATCTAACATTCAACCGCACAGTATAGCAAAGCAACCTTCAACCGTTAAAAAATAAAGCAAAATACTTGTCTTTTTCAGTTCCAAAAATCGAAGCCAAATATTCAGCACCCGACAAACCCGTCAAATCATTCATGCCACACTTGCATTTCTAAAACATTTTAGGGCACACGTACGACATAGGGTGGGTACTAAAAAGCGCTCAAAAAACGCAATTTTTGGGCTAAAAATCCCCAAAAAATTCGCTGATTTCCGCTCAAATACAGTTAAAAAGTGGTGTTTTACAGGCGATTTTAACAATTTTAATGTCTGAAATTCTAAAAAATTGCAAAAAAATTGCTAAAAAACTCCTTGCCATAAAAATCGGAGGCGGTCGGAAAAATGGTCTTGGCGGCGATTGGGGGTCTGACCTAAGTCGGGTGAGGGCAGATACCCGGATCCCCTGTTACATGTATCGCTTAATATAGTGAGGTAGTATGGATATAAGCACTGCATTGTATGCATGAAATTCCTATTAAAATGTTTGTATCATGCCGTTTGCATACATGTAACAGCACCGGGCCGATCTGTGGCGGGTTTTCCTCACGTGGGGGCAGACATGGGCAAAGGGGGCTGAGGGGGTTGGCCCCCCTCAGACTCTGATCTACCCCCCTCAGCCGACCGCTACCCCACCTCAGGAATATTTCTGAAGAATTTTGTATAGGAAATTATGATAAAAATATGCCTAGGTGTAAATGAGCTCAGAACAGCTTATTTTGGCTTATTTTAATGAAAAATAAGCAAAACACCCTTGATTTTAGCCAAAATCGGACTTTTTGGCTTACCATCCCCTCAGTCCCCCTCAGGCGTTCCTCCCCCTCAGGAATTGAAAATTCTACCCCCCTCAGCCGAAATGCTAGCCCATGTCTGCGTGGGGGTCGTGGAGGGTTTCGCCCAGAGGGGGGGGCCAAAATTTGAAAAAGGTCCAAAACGCCTGGAAATTCGTTTTTAGCACGTTTTTTTTCACGAAGGACGCTAAAAATCGTGATTTTAAGCTGCTAAACAGCGTTTTAGAGCTAAAAACAAGCAAAAAATGACAAAAAGGGCTTCAAACCCCCCATTACCCTTAAATATCAGCAGTGGAAACGCCAAATTCGGTTTCCAAAGGCTTTTCAAGCGAACTTGAGGCTAAAAATTAGTGATTTCTGAGCATGTCATGGAGGTCTTATGGGCAGTGGAAAAATTAGGGGTTCTGCACAGCTGCATTCAACGTAACCTTGACTGCTTAGGTCCCAGGCTTCCGCAACAAGAATATGACCCTGAGCAGACGTAGAATTGTGCGTAGATTTCGAATCTTTCATTATCTTGTTCGGTTACCATACTCTGTTTCGGGTTATTACCTGCTAAAGTCAGAAAAATGTCAAAAAAGTTGAACATTAAATTTAATTGTTTTGTGTATTCTGCCTGACAGAGGGTCCAATTATCTCTAACAATCCATGCCACATAAAAATCGGTCCACTAGAGGAGTTACGATGTTTTGAACTTAAACGAAAAACGAACGAACTTTTATCGCCCAACACAAAATAAAAATAATAAGAGTTAGCGGTGTGGGGCAGTAGGAAGAAAACCCCCCAGTCGGGGGCGGGGCTAGAGGGATTACTGTAGTCGATTTCAATTTTTGGCTGGTGTGAACGTGAAGTTGGTTTTGCCAAAATCGCATTGTTTTTAGTGCGATGAAGCTGGTAGAATGCCGGAAAGTGCTCAGTCGTCAGAATTAGTAGAAGTTAACCACCCAAATATTAGTTGTTGATAAAAAAATCTCGTTGTTTTGCGTCGTCGAAGCATGTGAGCGATTATGGCGGAATAAGAATGTTCTTTCGAACGGATGGCCTACCTAGATGATAGAACGGCTCCAGCAAGACGTTTTAACTGAAGTAAACTCACTCGCACCTGCCTTGGATGAGGAAGGCGGACAAAATCGTGTTTGGCGTAACAATTTTCAGGTTAGTTAGCTAGAACCTTCATCTTTTTAATGTTTAAAATGACTTAGGCCCCCTATACTATAGGCTTCATTGTCTCGCTCGTCAGTTCGTAAGGAAGGGATGACATCGTTAAGGAAGGTCTTTATGTTAAGACTAGTGTGTGTGTTTGTTTATTAAGTAGCGACCGACCGTTAGTACCACGAATAGCGCTTATTTTGCCAACAGTAGACCTCAGTCCACGGTATTTGCGCATAAATATCCTGTAAGAATCGGCCGCATGGTGGAGATTTCTTTAAAACGTTCTTCCTGAGCCTAAGACTAAAAAGTCTGGTAGTCAGCCGGTAGGGGGAATTGGCCTCCTCTGTTTACCGCAACGCCCAACGGGTTCATGCAGAATATTTATGTACGTGCTGATGTCCGCGGCCGGAGAACGAAGTGCTAAGTTTATTCAAAGAAACCAGCCTGGATGGAGAACACAAAGGACGAACATTCTTTGACTATAACGGCCATACATGTACCAGGTCATCCGCCGAAGGGGGAGGGGAGTCTGGCCCCGGCCGGGGGGTCTGAGCCCAAATTTTGGAGAGGGGTTGGGCACTAAAAAACGCTCTTTAAAAAATCGCAAAAATGTGCTCAAAACATTACTTGCCAGAAAAATCGTCTCAAGGGGTCCCATCCGGGCATACATGTAACAGGGGGGGGTCTGGGGGGGTCTGCCCCCCACCCGAAATAGGCCAGACCCCCCCGGATGGGGACCCCCCCCCCCGAGACGATTTCACCGACCCCCCCCTCCGATTTTTCTGGCAAGTAAATTTTCGAGCAAATTTTTGCAATTTTTTACAATTTCACGCACAAAAATTGCCAAAATCGCCTGCAAAACAGCACCTTTTAGCTGTATTTCAGCCCAAATTAGCGATTTTTGGCAATTTTTAGCCGAAAAATTGCGATTTTTTCGATTTTTGAGCGTTTTTTAGTGCCCACCCCCCCCCCCCAAAATTTTGGCCCCCCCCCCCCCCCCCCCGGCCGGCGCCAGACCCCCCCTCCCCCCATCGGCGGATGACCTGTTACATGTATGCATCCGGGGGTCTGGCATAAGTGGGGTGGTGGCAGACCCCTGTTACATGTATGATACCGGGGTGGGACGGCGGACCAAAAAAGTTGTTCGTTTTGTTGCCGTCATGGGCTGTTGGCTGTAGGATGTGCGTGCGACGATCGGTCCATACCGGGTGCACTGAGTGATGGTTGTCTTAGGTGTATATTGTTTTTCTCGCTTTAACTTAGTGTACGCAGATGCAGTTTCTTTAGGCACCTCTGCAACGGCAGCGTCCTAAAGCGCGAAAGCAGTAGCAGAATGTCGACTGAACCGGACATGGCGGCTGCTTTAAAGGCTCGGCGATTGTGACAGAGAACTTACCTTGCGACGGCTAATTCAGAGTTGACGCCATTGCCGGCCCTAACTGCCATCTCCACAGACAATTGACACAGTTGTTTCCACTGTCTACGATGACGGAGAACAGATACTGGCAGGCAGCGATGAGTAAATATGTAAGGTACGACATTTTTATTTAACCGTCTTAACCCGTTACACTCTAAACAAGTTTGTGTTCATCTGAGTGAAAAAAAATAGGACTTGTTGTTCATCATTCTATTGTTAGAATCAAGTTAGATTAAAAGTTGCTCAGAATAAAAAAATGCAAGTTACTACGTAGAGGTGTTCACGAGCCAAAAAATATCTCGGTTCGGCTCAATTTGGGTCAGCTCACTCGTTCAGCCCGGTTATGTGTACCTGCAAGCTCGCTCGGTACTGGTACCATATACTGTAATATCGATCCCTGGCTGCAATTATTAGACACGACCCATGATTAGCGATCGACCGGAATTCCGGTTCCGGTGCTGATGCGTGCCGGAACTGGAACTTTTTGACTTTCCGCTCTTTTTGGAAGCAAACCTCCTAAATTCCATGCAATAACGCTAAACATTATTAATAATCACCTAAAAACTTTGTTTTAGACAACAATTTTGATTGCAATCACTACTTTTTTCTCAGAAGTGAACTCAAAAGTGTCGATAGTTTACTACAGCCCAAATGGTGCCTAACAATTACAGTAGTTTCTAATGGGAAATTTCAGATGTTTCCGTAGTTTATAGCCGAAAATTAAAAAAAACATAGGTCTTAAATATATAGCACCCCACAAAAACGCAAAATCATCAAGGGTGTGTGTGTGTGGGGGTCCAGTATGAGGAATGTAGAATTCTATGGGAAATCAGTAAACTAAAACTAAATCAATGTTTTTGGTGCTAAACACTACTTGGACATGTAAAACAGTAATGTTTCATGGCAGTTCTAACTGTAATAAAGCACTCTGTAACTGTTTTCTGCAGTTTTCAGCTAGAATTTCGAATTTTTAGCCTTTGTTGAAAAGTTCCGGTTCCGCCCGGAACTGGGGTAATTCCGGTCCGGTTCCAGTCGGAATTTTGGTTCCGGTCGATCGCTACCCATGAGTTGACTGAAAACGTGATCAATTATATTTATTCTCGGTTTAGTCTCCGGATTTGTTGGTTGCCGAACTGAACTGAAGATGAAGATGAAGCGCTTCCAGCCTGTCAAGTTAAACTGAAAAAGCCTTCGTTCAGACGATACTCTCACGGTTCTCTCGTGGAAGTCTTTGCGAAACTGCACTTGAGATCTTGATTACCCATTTGTTGCCAGTGGTTAGAAGATTTGTCTGTCTGCGTGCACCATAGTTTTCCTTTGGTAAAATAAGTACGTACGTAAGGCCGTACGTACAACACCAGAAGTAAATCATTGTCGAAGTTTTTGTTCTGACAGCGAAGCGTATCGTTTGTCTGTCGATGAGTGATGCCAAGGTGTCGTGCCAGTGCTGGGAACTGCCTGTTTAGTAAGATAGAACTCGCACTGGATGGATTGTACTGGCATGGCCGTAGCGTTAGGCCTCACCACACGGCGAGTCGATCACGCGCACTCATCCTGCCATTCCTTCGATATAGTAGTAGCCGGCACACATGCTCGGTGTCAGTCTGGGCGGGTCTCAATGGTACCTGTCCCCGTTTCCATTTGTACGAACACGTGGTTGCTATTGTAGTTTTAAGTGCAAGGGCAGATTCCGTTCCTATTCTTTGGGTAAAGGCGAAGACGAATTCGGGTCCTACATACTGTCTTTTGTAACAGAGCCTACTTTCTCAGAAAATTTATTCATCTGCAGTAGAAAGGTAGAAAGTTACGCAGCTCAATGCAGACTTTGACAATCACGCAAATGCTAGCTCATGGTAGGTAATCTCCCCCAATTTGACGACTTTTCCTTTTAATTGATCGGACCTAGATGAAATCGTCGAATTTTCAGAGTCTGGTTAGGGAGGCCTATACATTAAACATTGTTTTTTCGAGAGGAACAATCCACCGCAAACCTGCTTTGTCATCCATAGTTACTAAAAGAAAAAACAGTTATATTTTCTTTTTCGGTATCTTATGAATGCCGTAGCTTTCACGATTCTCTGCCACCAACAGCATAGCGTTTTATGCCATTCCTAACATTTTGCGCCTACATTTTTCCACATGAATATAAATTCAGCTAAATTCTATAAGTAATTATTCGTTGGCAATGATTCAAATACAACTGCTAAACACTTCCAATTTATAGCGGTAGTTGCGCAAAAATATGTTCTGTTTTCGTTGCAATTGCAGGTGCTGATAAATGCGTTTGCTATTTTTGAACTTCCCGCGCTACTTTACTACACACCGCGCGGCGCTACAGTAACCCTAACGGCGGCCATCTTGTTGGGGGGTTTTTTTCCTATAATCCGGTGTGGCCTGTGTATCTCCGCGCGGGGTCAGTGCCCAACAAAAATGCAACTAAAATGCAACTGAAATTGCCCCCGAGTATTTTGCGACTAAAACTACGGTGGGTTGCAAACGTAGTGATTGGAACGTGTTAGCAGTCTAAATTATGGTTAAACGCTCGAAACAGTGTACAATCTGAGACAGTGTAAATTGTGTTGTGTGTTTGGTTGAAAGGTTTTTATTATGTGTCATTTCGGATAGTGAGGTGCAGGCAGACTAACTTTCAACAACAGAATCAAGAATATGTACTATACACATAAACTTAGCCGAACGGACTAAGTTCTCAAAGAGAAACATATGCTGTTCGGTTGTGTACTGCATGTTGATTCAATCCATAGATCTAGCAAGGGTGTTCCCCCACCCGACATAGGCCAGAACCCCCGGATCAGAATCTCCGAGACATCTTTAAGTGCCCCCAAGTTACCAATGGTAGCTGGCTTGATGGCTGACCGCACTAGTAAGAAACGGCAGCAAAAGGAGCCCACACCTGCGTACTGTACGGAAGCGCAAGTATGACCTGTACGCAAGTCGAGATGAAGGAAAACCAGCGACCGAAACCGTCAAGCAGAGCGGACCGTACGACACACATTACACAAGTCATCTAGGGAAAGTGACTCTGTCTCATTCAACTGGGGCAGAGCCTAACTTACACGTACGAACACTTGCACAATCCGCAATATGCTAATGACTAAAGCAGTTCATTGTCGTCCGGCAGCAGTTGTGAAATGAATATATATGAAATGAATTTGTTTGTGGACCGAATCAGCTGTTTTTGGATATGACACTTGGACATCCTTCGCATTTTACTGTTTAAAATTTCAACTTGTAAAGTACGAAATGTCAGAAAACGGACAATTCTATTGCAAAATGAATTTTCCAACATTGGTGCTAAAATGTTTGGCTAGTGCGCGATTAGACTAGTGTTTTGGGCGTTGATAACATTTTAAGCCATAGCGGATTGACGCTTCATTTCGTTTCCAACATAACCCGACGTTTTTAGCAGTTGTGATTGCAATTTTGGTCAAGGAACGTGCAAAATGCGCGGCGTCCTTTGCGAGAACAAGAACCATAATTGTTATGGTGCAGTTAATGTTTCGTCTGGAGTTTTGTAGAGAACGCGAGCCTCCGCCGGTGGCATGAATCCTTGAAGTAGGGTAGGCTACAAAACCCGGAAACGGACAAAAGGGAAAAACATCAATAGAGTATCACTAGCGGCTGCAGAAAGTGATTGAAACAGTGGTGCTGTTGTAAGTGGAATTTGTTGAAATTTTGAACAGTAAAATGCGAAGTATGTATATCCACATATTTATATTCAAAAATCGGCTGATTCGGTCAACAAACAAAAAAGTTTAAGCTTTGCGAAAGCCCGCGGGATATGTGAATCACCCAGTGCATTGATTTATGACGATGTACAACGTATATACGTAGGTTGCGTTCTTTCCGACACACGCATAGTACATATCACTAAATCTTGCAGAAGCAGAACGTGGACTCTTCATTTTTTTTCTTTTCTGATGTCTACTATTAAAATCAATCCAAACAGTTTATTTTCCGTTCCTCAACGCAAAATACCGCATAATGATAAACAGATGCGAACGAGATGATACACCATTATGAATATTTGGGAAAGATACAATGTCAGTTAACTGATCCAATAGAAGAACAACTAATACTCCAGTTCATACACGGACGCACCACTCAGGCATGGAATGACATTGTCGTTTTGGTCTGTATCTCAACCGTGCGTCGAGAGGGCATCCAACAACACTGACCGGTACGCCACCTCAGGAGCCATCAAGCGATCTGGACGATCAAGTCCTGTGTACAGGGGCTGATTATAGGACTGCAGGCGTTAATTTTGGCTCCAGAATTGACAACTCGGTCACACAATCATCGACTGTTCGCCATTCATTCATACACACCTCATACACCTTCTGTCACTATTCGGATTGTCCGTCTTCTCGCGATGAACGATCACGGAAATTGAAGAAATCATCCTGAAAAAGTTATGCAAATTTGAAGCGCTCTTAACTTGCTAGTACTGGAACTGCTATACGCACTTTTGGGTTATGGGGTCTAGCGATCGACCGGAATTTCGGTTCCGGTTCCGGTCCAGTGCTGAAGGGTGCCGGAACCGGAACGTATAGACTTTTCGCTCTTTTTCGAAGCAAAACAGCTAAATTCCATGTCAGAACGCTAAACACTATTAATAAACCACTTAAAACTTTGTTTTAGGCAACAATTTTCATTGATATGACCACTTTTTTCTCACAAGTGCACATACATGGGCGGAAAAATCCGGAGGGGGGTTGGAGACCTCGGGGGGGGGGGGGGGTCCCCCAAAAAGGCCAAAAAAACCGCCTATTTTGCCTTAAATAAGCGAAAATTTCCTCCCTCCGGGGAGGGGGTGGGTGGGGGAGGGGCATACATGTAACAGCTCCCGGCCGACATGGGGGGAGGGGGGTAGGGGGGGTTTTCCTCAGGTGGGGGGTCGAGGGGGGGTTTCGCCCAGGTGGGGGGTCCCAAATTTTAAAAAGCTCCAAAACGCCTAGAAATGCGTTTTTAGCACGTTTTTTTCAGTAAGGACGCTAAAAATCGCTATTTTAAGCTGCCAAATAGCGTTTTAAAGCTAAAAACAAGCAAAAAATGACAAAAAGAGCTTCCAAAAACACCGATTTTTCTTAAATATCAGCAGTGGAAACGCCAAATTCGGCTTCCAAAGGCTCTTCAAGTGAATTTTAGGCTAAAAATTAGTGATTTCTGACCCAGTTTGTTAATACTGGAGCCACTACCACCACTTACCCCCAAGTACATGTATGGGGAGGGGGGTATGGCCGGCCGAGGGGGAGGGGTATACCCCCCGGCCCATGTATGCAAGTGTACTTAGTCGGTAATTTACTGCAGCCCAAAAGGTGCTTAACATACGCCGCGTCGTTGGCTCAGTGGGTAGCTCGCTGCCTCTGAGTCACGGCGGCCCCTGCATCCCTAGCGGTTGTAGTGGTTCATCCTCTCGGCGCGGCAAGTTTCTTGCTGCAAAGAGTTGGTCGTCGGCACAACGCTCCACCCAGGCCACAGAAAACTGGTTACAGTGAGTAGGTAAATTGGGAACCAACTGGATCTGCCGTTGCACCGAAAGCCGCTCCAAAAAGCATGCCGCGTTGGAGGGAAGATCAACGACGTCAGGAGCCGTCTGAGAAACCAGCAATAAGGCCAATACCGGTTTGGTTACGCCGGGCGGCCGTTGGGAGCTGTCAGCACCATGACGTCACCACGCCAGGCACTCTCTTAGTACCTGGCGCCCAACAGCATGGCTTGAGTGGCTTGGCAGTGAAAGAAGGGCAAACGTCCGAGATGACGATATAAGGGGTAACGAAATGGACCGTGCAGGTCTGATCGTAGGGCTGTACATCGTACGGCCCCCCCGCCAGATCGGATCGGATCGGTGCTTAACATTTAACAGTACGTTCAGGTAAAAAATTTAGTTGTTTCGACAGTTTAAAGCCGAACATCGAAAAATACAGAGGTCTTAAACAGGTAGCCAAACCTAAAAAAGGCAAAAAAAAACAAGGATGTGTTGGGTTCCTGTAGGAGGAGTGTACGATTCTCAGAGAAATCACTAAACCGCCCCAATCGAGTTTTTGGTACTTGAACGATATGTAAACACTCCTTGGACACCTAAAACAGTAATGTTTCATGGCAGTTGTGCCCGTTCTAATTTTAGCAAAGCACCCCGCAATTGCCTCCTATAGTTTCAGCTACCATTTTTGGTTCTGAGAGCAATTTAAAAAGTTCCGGTTCCGGTTCCGACCGGAATTTGGGGAGTTCCGGTCCGGTTCCGGTCGAAGTTTTGGTTCCAGTCGATCGCTAGTGGGGTCTGTAAACTGTTTCGCGAGCGGTATAGGGGTGAGGCGGTTGCCTTTTCCAGCTGGGGTAACCCACTAAAACCCCACTAGTACGTTTGCTTCTTTCTTCTTATGCTGTAAGGCGTATTCTATTCATACTTGTCTTGAAAAATGGCGGGACGCCAGAATTTTTGTCGCACCAACATTTACTCTGTTTATAAAATGTTGCCGACAGAAAGAAAACAAAAAACGTTTTGCACGGAATGGAATACTATCAATCAGACACGACATTCCTACCACTAAGCAATCAATTTGTTGAGCAACATTTTTGTTGAGTTTTGTGAGCCAACGGGACATGTCACTGTGGGTAGTTCATAACTTAAACGTGTTGGCGCAACAAAAATTCCGGCCAAAAAACTATTAAAAGCAGTCAAAATATCTTCAGTTTCGATTCCACTACACAAAATAGGTAAATAAATTCCTACGTACCGCATATTGGGTTTGGGGTGCAGCACCCTTTCGAATCCTTTGGTAAGATAGGTTCGGGTTGGCGGCGTCGGGCACAGGTATCTTTAGCCGAGTGAGAATACGCAATTTGCCGTCAGGAAGAAATAACACTATTATTATCATTCGCCTAAGACTGCGCCACGTTCGTTGAGAAGAGGAGAAGAAATTTTTAATTTCATCAATAAGATTCCAGGTCAGGAGTAAGGCCAGAAAGCATTCGACCAAACAGTGGCTCTTTAGTTTCGTGGTAGATTGGCCACAACCACAATCAACCAATAGAGTTGACACACAACATAAACAATAACTTCTTTTTACACCTACTTTTTAAAATAAAAAACAAAACAAACAAACGACCTTAGGTGAAGCGTCGAGCGTCAATTGCAGTCACCGTGCTTTAAAACTTACGGGCGACCGCTTTTTTGGTAATATCGAATCGGCGCTGGAGGAATCGGCGCTCGGCGCTAATTTTTGAGCTGTTGAGTGAACATCTAAAATACTAAGAAGCGCGAAATTTAAATTCTTCTGTTGCGTGAACATCTAGGATACCATACCCAGCGCGAAATTTAAATTCTAAACGTATTATTTTCGAAATTTCTCGTTGTGCAAAGGATTGCCTCACGATTATTTCTGATTTGAAAAATACATAGTAAAGAACCCTGCAAGGACTCGACCGAATTCAAGTGACTCGAACTCTTCAGAAGCCGTAAGTTTCTAATGTCCACATCAGTGAGGGGGATAGACCGATAATAAGTTCACAGCTGGCCGGCACAGTTGGTGTAGTGGTTTAGGCCGCAAAGCCACTGTGCGCGACGTCGTGCGTTCATCCACTCGGCGGGGCAAGTTTCTTGCCGCAAAGAGTTGGTCGTCGGCACAAAACCCAACCCAGGCCACCGAAAGTTGTTACAGTGACACATGTGTTGGGACATACGGGAACGGGGACAGCTACCACTGAGACCTGCTCAGACTGACACCGAGAGCATGTGTGCCGGTTAGTAGTGATGAAGGCAGCAAAGGAAGGGCAGGATGCATATGGGTGTGGCGTGATGGGCCCGCAGTGTGGCCTAACGCAGGGGATACAACGGCCCACCACACCAACCCGGCGTATCCAGGGGGCGTAGCGTGGGTACACCCCCCTTTGCGGCGGAGGTACAGTAGGAAGAAAAAGTCTGCCAAAAATATAAGAAACTAATGAATTTGTACTAAAACTGTCTATTTTGTGCTCAGAATGCCTTCTAAATGCGTTTTTGAAGGTAAATTTTCAAAATTTTCTCGCCCTGGTTTCTCGTCCCGCAGAATCCCAACCAGGCCATAATAAACTACTACAACTTGTAGTTACTGTTTTAAGTTCGGAATGCGTTTTAAACGCGTTTTTGAAGGCAAATTTTGCTAAATTTTCTAACCCTGGTTGGGCAGCGGCCCAACCAGGCACTTTCAAAATTTTGCACCCCCTTTCCAAAATCCTGGATACGCCACTGCCTTTAGCACGCCCATCCACAACGCCTATTGGCCAGTGCCATGCCATCATGATGGCAGAAGTATAAATCCGCCTTAAGGCTGTCTGCATTATGTAAGAGGGGGAACATGTTAAACTCGCGCAGCTGGTTATGGGTGTATAATTCAATATTTTAGCTCAAGCGCAACCTTTTCCCGCATTAGCTCTACCGTATTTTCTCGCCGAGCGCCGAGCGCCGATTCCCCCAGCGCCGATTCGATATTACCGCTTTTTTTCTGTGTTGGGCACTGACGACGCGCCGTGTATCTCCAGATCAGTGCTTACCCATGGACGACTAAAAACTACTGGACTGATCGCGCTCCCGACCGCTAATACATACTTAGGGTAACTTTACAAGTCCATATCTTTGGAACCGTTCGACCTACAAACAATATAAAAACATCTTTAGAATCCTCACGGTATCAGCAAACGAACGATGTGCTCAAATCGCTTTCAAACGCACTACAAGAAAAGTTGATTTTTTTCCATCGCGCAAATTAGGATTACCGATCAATGTTGCGCAGATTAGGTTGCACCACAGTACAGTGCTCGGCCCCCTCTACAACTTTGGTCATAAGGCCCAAAGCGCTGCAACGCATCCATAACGAGTTATTTGTAAAAAAACTCTGATTCATTTAACTTTGAAACGGAGTCAGTAATCTTGTTATGTGCGCTAACTTATAGCTAATTTCAGAAAATATAAGAAAGAGAATAATTTATTTTTGCGTACAGTGCAGTTACGTGCGCGCGTATGTAGTTGTCTGTTTGTTTACTTTAGCCGCCTACCTGCAACGGCGGTGTGTATCGATTTTTCTGGCCACACCTGTCTGCTTGTCTGTTGTCTGGCACTGGCAGTGTGTGCTGGTGAGGTGCTCGCGAGGTTTGCGGCCGCGAGTTTCTTGCTTGTCGGTCGGCCAGCCGGTTTTTTGCTGTTTGGTTTAGTGTGCACCCATAGGTATTATTCAAGACTGAATTATTAAAGATTTTCTGCTACGCCGTCATCCCGTCATCGTGATGCTTCTTGCTTCACATGTTTCCTGCGCATTAACTGTTCTTGCCGGAAATTGCTGGGCCACCCATTAACCTTAGTTGTTCTGCTTCTTTTTGCCTACCTACCTCAGTTTTCTTTCCTCTATTAGTGAATGAGATAAGGGTAGAAAAGTGGCATGAGATTTGGCCTGCCCCCGGTTTTTCTTGTGTTCCTTTCTTTTCCATTCATTTATCGGTATTAGCAAGAATATATTCTTGGTACTAGCATACATGAGCCGCGTAGGGTAAGGGTGGGGTTTACCCCCTCCCCTCGCCAGCCAACACCGCCCCCTCGGTCGGCCATACCCCCTCTCCGACCCCCCTCCCGGAGGGAGAAAATTTTCGCTTATTTAAGGCAAAATAGGCATTTGTTTGGACTTTTTTCCGGGCCCCCGCCCCTCCCCGAGATCTCCAGACACCCCTCTGGATTTTTCCGGCCCATCTATGGGTACTAAATACAAAGTAGGTAACCTATCTCATTTACTTCTTTCATCTTTTTACACAACTCTCCACCCATTGCAGATGCATAGGCCAAAACTGGCTTTTTTCTCATTGTATCGGCTTGCTAATTGCTTTATTCATTTCTTAAGTGAATTTCGTTTCTCTTTTTCTCTTCGACTGATGATTCTTAATTGGTTTTTGACATTCGCGCTTAGCGTGTTCATCTTTTCTTGCATTCAAAACGACCCTACTCTCAAGGACAAGTTCCTACACTGCGATTTTCACCGGCCAGTATTTGTTGAAATCGTCCTGTTGCTGTTAGAAGACGATTCCCAGCTGCTTGACATTCTGGTTTCTGAGCTTTCCTGTCTGCAGGGTCACTCGTTTGCCCGAGTTCTCGTCACCAAATTTTTCAACTGCATGCGTAAAAACCTCGTCAAGAAGCTCACTGCTTCTGGTGTTAAGCGCAGTGCGCAAGCCAAAATAACAAATTTGGACGTAGTCGGTAACTGTATGTAATGCTACTTTCATTCTCCTGTGATTTTTGTCCAGTGTTCATAATATCTTGTCTGATATTCTTTTTTCCGGTCGCTTCTATGCTGTTAATGCATGTTTTCCATGTATTCAATATGTTCAGGGTTTTTTGCGAATAACCCCTTATGGATGCGTTGCAGCGCTTTGGGCCTTATGACCAAAGTTGTAGAGGGGGCCGAGCAATGTACTGTGGTGCAACCTAATCTGCGCAACATTGATCGGTAATCCTAATTTGCGCGATGGAAAAAAATCAACTTTTCTTGTAGTGGGTTTGAAAGCGATTTGAGCACAGCGTTCGATTGCTGATACCGTGAGGATTCTAAAGATGTATTTATATTGTTTGTAGGTCGAACGGTTCGAAAGATATGGACTTGTAAAGTTACCCTAAGTATGTATTAGCGGTCGGGGGCGCGATCAGTCCAGTAGTTTTTAGTCGTCCGTGGCTTACCGGCCCAATATTTACCCGGGCATGGACGACTAAAAACTACTGGACTGATCGCGCTCCCGACCGCTAATACATACTTAGGGTAACTTTACAAGTCCATATCTTTGGAACCGTTCGACCTACACACAATATAAATACATCTTTAGAATCCTCACGGTATCAGTGATCGAACGCAGCGCTCAAATCGCTTTTAAACCCACTGCGAAAAAAGTAGATTTTTTCCATCGCGCAAATTAGGATTACCAGTCAATGTTGCGCAGATTAGGTTAAACGACAGTACAGAGCTCGGCCCCCTCTACAACTTTGGTCATAAGGCCCAAAGCGCTCCGGCCAATCCATAAAGAGTTATTTGCAAAAAACTCTGAATTCATTCAACTTTGAAACGTAGTCAGTAAGCTTGTTATGTGCTCTAACTCATAGCTAATTTCAGGAAATATAAGAAAGAGATAATTTATTTTTGCGTACAGTGAAGTTAAGTGCGCGCGTATGTAGTTGCCTTTTTGTCTACTTTAGCTGCATACCTGCAACGGCGGTGTGTATCGATTTTTCTGGCCGCGCCTGTCTGCCTGCTTGTCTGTTGTCTGGCAGTGTGTGCTGGTGGGTGAGGCTCGCGTGGCTTGCGGCCGTGAGTTTCTTGCTTGTCGGTGGGCCGGTTTGTTGCTGTTTGGTTTAGTGTGCACCAATATTACTCAAGACTGAATTATTAAAGATTTTCTGCTACGCCATCGTGATGCTTCTTGCTTCACACGTTTCCTGCGCATTAACTGTTCCTGGTGGAAATTGTGTTGGGCCACCCATTAACCTTAATTGTTCTGCTTCTTTTTACCTCTACTCCGTTTCTCCGTTTTCTTTCTTCTACTTGTGAATGAGATGAGGGTAGAAAAGTGTCATGAGATTTGGCCTGCCCCCGGTTTTTCCTGTGTTCCTTTTCCTTCATGTTATCGGTTCGGTACTAGATACAATGTAGGTAACCTATCTCATTGACTTCTTTCATCTTTTTTACACGATTCCCCACCCATTGCAGATACATGGGCCAAAGCTGGCTTTTCTCCTTGTATCGGCTTGGAAATTGCTTTATTCATTTCTTAAGTCAATTTCGTTTCTCATTTTATCTTCGACTGATGATTCTTAATTGCATTCCGAGGCTCGCATTTCAGCCGTTCGAGCTGAACAACAAGCAGAGATCGAAGCGTTTCTTTAAAGGACAGATTGCATTCAATTGACGATGTCGTTGCTGCACTGAAGTGAGTTTTTGCCTTTGTTCGTTAAAGGGGGCTTGTTTAAGCACTGTTTAACTGTGATTAGGGCAGGACACCTAAAGATTCTTAAACTGCCTAGTAGTACATGTACGTATGTTTGGTAGTTGTCTGCAAGGTCACTCGTTTTCCAGAGTTCTCGTGACTAAATTTTTCAACAGCATGTGTAAAAACCACGTCAAAAAGCTCACTGCTTCTGGCGTTAAGCGCAGGCGCAAGCCAAAATAACAAAGTTTGGATGTAGTCGGTAACTGTGTGTAATGCTACTTTCATTCTCCTGTGATTTTGGTCCAGTGTTCATAATATCTTCTCCGATATTCCTATTTCCGGTCGCTTCTCCGCTGTTAATGGATGTTTCCCATGTATACAATATATTCAGACTGTTTTGCAAATAACTCCTTATGGATGCGTCGGAGCGCTTTGGGTCTGATGACCAAAGATGTAGAGGGGGCCTAGCTCTGTACTGTGGTTCAACCTAATCTGCGCAACATTGACTGGTAATCCTAATTTGCGCGATGGAAAAAAATCTACTTTTTTCGCAGTGGGTTTAAAAGCGATTTGAGCTCTGCGTTCGATTACTGATACCGTGGGGATTCTAAAGATGTATTTATATTGTGTGTAGGTCGAACGGTTCCAAAGATATGGACTTGTAAAGTTACCCTAAGTATGTATTAGCGGTCAGGAGCGCGATCAGTCCAGTAGTTTTTAGTCGTCCATGACCCGGGTGTGGCCTGTGTATCTCCGGATCAATATTTACCCAATATTTACCCGGACGGATCAATTTACCAGAAATCGAACAAAATTTACCCGGCCCGTTAGATTTATTTACCGATCGCCAGAGGTCTTACCAAACAGTAAAAAACGTTGGAACAGCAAAAATTCCTGTTATTTCTGAAAATTGTGACTGACTCGTTAGATGTACTGGCAGTAAACGTGTTTTTCAGTGTTTGTTGTTTTATGTTATGCTATAGGCGTTATCAGATGTTAACTGCGCTCAATACCAACAGTGTCAGCCTTCCACCGTAGTAAGGCAGCGCGCTCTCCACCTGATCCGGGAATGCACTCTAAATTCAGCAACGTTTCTTTTCTTTTATAACCGGTTGCTTGCTGTATTGGGTCGGTCTGTCCATTCATTTCAACATTCAAACCCTATCCCGGTGTGGCACTTATACTGTCTGTCTGTCTGTCTCAGTTCGGCAACCTTCTTTTGCTGTATAAACCCTTTCGGAATCACCACAGTTCTTTTTGGGGAGAACCGATACAGTACAGAGGAACAGAAAAGCTCAACGTTTGTGTTTGTCTTTTTTGTGTTCTCCATGTGTTCACCGTGTGTTGGCACATTTGTGCTATCTGCTGTGCTGTTTAGCGACTGCGGATATTTCTGTAGTACAAGTGTCACCTCACTCTTTATATTCGTGCTTTACGCTTGATTCTTGAATCGTGCCTGTAGTAAAAATGCATATATTTAGCTTCTAGTTTTCGTGTCCGTTGCAAGTTGAGAGCTGTTATGATGTTCTGTGATTTGATGCCTGTTTTTCTTTATTGAAATTTGCTTTTGACCGGTAAATAGAGAATACAATAACGCCTAGACGGTTTTTCTTGGTAATACATAGTATGTTCTTGAATAAAATGCGGTTTCGCACTAATTTAGACCCTAAATAGAGATATTGCACACGGTTTTGAGGCGTTTGAGTTTGAGTAGAGGCTTGGTTGGAACCGCCTTCGTCACAGGCAGATCAAACAGTCTTAACTGACCTCCAGCCATGTGGGTCTTTGCTTAGTAATAAGACCTTTTTTTGCGGATAGAGTTGTTCACGACTCGTGGCCTGTCCCCGACGGATACAAGCAAACAGCAAGAGTTACCGTTGTGAAACCAACACGCGTTGCACATTAAAACTGGTTCTGCTCTCATAGGTTAATCCCATTCTTCGGTTTCCGACGTCAGGTCATGTGTATGTGCATACAAAAGACTCTGTTTCACTTCATAGCATTGCAGAAGTTGAAACGATCTAAAATTGTACTTGGACCACTTTGGTACAGACCGCCTGAACAATGGGCGACTTTTACCCGGACAGATTAATTTACCCGAAATCGAACAAAATTTACCCGACCCCGTTAGATATATTTACCGGTTGCCAGAGGTTTTAGCAAACAGTAAAAAACATAGGAACAGCAAAAATTCCGGTAATATTGAATCAGCATAAAGCGCAAATTTACGGTACCAACGCTAATGTGTGATAAAGTTTACGTCAACTTTAACTATATTCTCTCAACCCACACCAACAGCGTGGTTCACAAACGAGGGGTTGGAGACTCAAATAAAGAACAAATGTACATTACAAAACAGTCCAAAACTACTGCACTGTTACTAACTGAGACTCCTGTAAATGTTGAAAAAACATCAGATTTACAATAGGATTTGAAACCAGCAAAGTTTTTGTGCAAAACTCGTTTGGAATGGTGTTTCATATAGAAATAGCATTGTACGAGTTACATGTGCGTTCAGTACCCCATTTACATTGGAGGAAACCCATTCCCACCGGCCGAGCCGACCACCCAGCCTAGCTTTTAGCTTTAGGCCTAGGTTTAATCTTAGCTTTTCACGTTGAAAATACCTATTTCGCGGGTGGAGTAGTGTACCGGGTATCATTTGCATTAAAGCTTGACCGGTAAATAGAGACCGGTAAATAGGGACGTTCTTGACCGGCAAATAAAGAATACAATAACGCCTAAACGGTCTTTTTTGGTAATGCATAGTATGTTCTTGAATAAAATGCGGTTTCGCACTAATTTAGACCCTAAATAGAGATATGGCACGGTTTCGAAAGCGTTTGAGTTTAGGAGAGGCTTGGTTGGAACTGTCTTCGGCACAGGTAGTCCTAATTGGGTCCTTGTTTAAAAAAATCTGTTTCCCTATAGAGTTGTTGACGGCCCGGCGGATACAAGCAAGCAGCAAGAGTTACCATTGTGAAACCGACAAAGAACGCGTTTGCACATTAAAAGTGGTTGTGCTCTTATAAGTTAATCCGAATCTTCTGTTTTGCACGTCAGGTCATGTGCTTAAAGAAGACTCTGTTTCACTTCACGCATTGCAGAAGCCAAAACGGTCTGAAATTGCATTTGGACCACTTTGGTACAGACCGCCTAAACAATGGGCCACTTTGATCGGGAGATACGGGGAGAAGTAGGTATATCCCTCAAAATAGTACAAATATAGTACACAAAAATAGTACATGCAAAAAATAGTACAATATGAGGATTTGATTGGAGCACCCTGAAAAGGTAGAAATCAGGTCGGAAAAAATAGTTTTTATAGTTTTTCATGCCAAAAAATATAGTTTAAATGAAACGCTATAAACGTCGTTGAAAACTTTCGCTATAAACGTCGTTGAAAAGGCCGTGTGCGTTTAACAGTTCGGCCGAGTTATTATAATATTATTGTCAGTTTTATACAGACACGGGCTAGCATTTCGGCCGAGGGGGTAGATTTTCTATTCCTGAGGGGGCTGAGAGGGGTAGGAGCGACTGAGGGAGGTTGAAGGGGTGGGAAGCCAAAAAGTCCGATTTTTGGCTATAATCTAGGGTTTTGGCTTATTTTTCAATAAAATAAGTTAAAATACGTAGAGTAGACATACTGTAAGTGAAGTGTGTTTTAGGGCCGCATAAGTTTACCACAGTAGCTGTCCTAGTTGCTTGATTTTCAATTTTTGTTGGCTTTATCAGTGTCATGACCTCTTAAAATAGAAGTTTTATTAACATGCATTTCGTGAGAAAGTCAACTTACTTAACTATGAGCTGAGGGAAAGGGAGTTCATCTCATCGATCCGGCTAAAATTTCATGAGCATAAACTAGACCACGTACGATAACGATCGGGCATATTTGAAGAAAAACACCTCCTAGAACGGCAGCTACACACACACCCCTTCAAAGTTGGCTCACCAACCGTTTTTTGGCAATTTTTTGAACCTCTAGCGACCGAAATTCAAACGTGTGCTGTTTTCGCTTTTCTAAACCGACAGCTTTCGCATGCACAGTGCGCACCAATCGATAGCTATTTCAAAATACTTTAAATCCCCACTCATTTCCGTATCATGCCTGGTTAGCGGATCACTATTAGTAACCATGTTTAGTCTGTTGCGGAAGTGCAACCATTAACCTCTGGACTTAAAGCAAAACCAAGTTTCAGTTTTCAAGACACTTTACAGACCGTCTTTTCCAGTCTGGTTGTCTTACAATGTTGTTATTTAACTGTAGAGTCGTAGATAGACGAAGTACAAGGCTATATCGCGTTCGGGCCACTTCGGTACCGTACGCCTTTGCCATGGTCTATTTGGACCACTTTGGGTGGGATATACCAACTACGCACCGGGAGATACGGGACGGGGAACCTGTATTGCTACGGGAATAATAAATGCGGTGGTGAGTTTAAACTACGGTCGCACCAGGATTGCGTTTATTGAAGTGCTTGAGGATGCTGAAAACGACAAATAACACGATTATCAAGCGATTTTTTGTTAATTTAGCTCAAGTCAAACCACCACCAATCTGACATGAAAAGTGGTGGGTCGGCGGGTTGTCATTGCGAGAGACATCCAATAGGGTTTCCTGGCACGCTGATTTCAACTGTCACATTTACAATTGGCTACGATCACTGTAGAAATCGATATCGATTATCGATTTTTCGTGCAAGTATAACAATCACGTCAAAAAAAACAAAGAAAACAACTACAAAGCTGTTAATATTGGTTGAGATACTGCAAACAATAAACTTCAGTAGCTTATTAGCAAAGTACGAATGTGAGAAAAACGCTAGTCCGACTCTTCAAAACCGGAAGGGGGCAATTCAGAATCGCTGCCATCATCTCTAACGTTTCTGACTGGGCTTGGTCAAATGTTTGCTTATGGTGCCTTTAGGCGGCGGCTTTGTGCCTGCGGCTTCAACGATCTTCTTTGCTACGTCACTCTGATTTTCCTCAAACTCTCCTCTGATGTAAGAACGTAACAAATTCTTGATATCTGGGTTATTCCAGTTTACCGGCATTGTACAAGAAATTACGAGCGCGAAAGGCAAAGCAACACAGAACGAGGAATTGACAACAAGGCTCGCTGGAGTTAGGCTGCGTTTGCGAACCGCCAAACTAACTATTATTACTTGCGCCGATCCAAGCAAAAATTTGCATAGAGCATAACTAAAACGAAGGGTCAGAATCACTAAAATAAACGTTTATTCAATAAATAATGCGTAGAGTTACTAGAAGCAGTGAACAGCATTCTGAGGGTCTTAGCAGCGTTGTAATAGTGTATTTCCAACAACTGAACCGAAAATATACATTGTTCCGTACTTTGGAAACCCGCAACCGCCGAGTTTCCAAAAGTTTCGATTTTAGCAATACAGGGGGCCTTGCCCGGGAGATACCAACGACGCACCAGAGTTAGCAAATGACATAAAACGCGGTTACAGTGTAAAACGACGGCATATGGAGGCGAAAGGCCAGTGGACAGCCACAAGGGCTTTACACCGCCTTAAACAGACATTAGTAAAACGTTAGAAATTACACAAAGTTTAGGTACTGGTCAAAGTTCAGTTTTCTTAGTTCTCGAGTAAAAGAAGCAAGGTTTTGTGCTATGGTGACCTCATCAGGAAGAGAATTCCATGTTTTCAACGTTCTTAAAGCAAAGGAGTGTACGTACCCTGCAATTTATGTAGATTTCCAACTTGGGCAAAAATGGTAAAAATAGCGATTTTTGAAGGGCTGCAGATTTGGCTGTAGGGCAGCTAAAGCGTATTCTACTTAAGCTAGTAATCTCTGAAAACAGCTGCGTTTGAATCCAAATCCATTTCAAATTGACAAAACATGAGCTACAGTATCAAACACGCTGGGGGCCGGTCTTCGTGAAATTAAGAACAGCCGCCCTATTTTCCGCCATTGTTTTTTCGGAGGAAAAAAATAAACGACGAAGATAGCGAACATAAAAAATGCAAAAGAACAAGCAGAATACGTATTTTAGGAAGGCGACGTATTACCTTAGGAATCCATTGAAGCTTAGCTGCTCTTATTACCTAACCACTCCTTTCTCTCTCCCATTCTGCAGTGCTGGCGCCGACCGAAGTGAAGAAACGAATAAAAATAATATAAAGAAGAGTTCTTAGCCAGCTTAGCACCTTCCACGCACAAAATGACTGTGTGTATTATGCGAATGCAATAATTTTTTCCTCAACCGGCTCGATTCCTCTGATTGAATCCGATAAAAAAGATTTTTCTTTTTTGTCTTTATTTTTCTCTCCAGCATTGAGCGCTGCGCAAGATCGGCGGCGTAGTTTACGTAGCTTACCGTAGTTTACGTGGCCTTATCTTTCGCGTTGAGATAATAAACCATGATGGCCCACCAAACGATCAAAGACAGAGTGGCGTTCAGAGATTACAAGCTTTGCGCACATGGGCTTTAGAAAAAATCGGATTGCAAATAATATAGGTATAGGCCTACTACCTATGTCCATGGCCTTGTGTTCTACAATGCCTCAAAGTTACAAGTGTCAGGGCCGATTTTGAAACATCAGCTCTACAAGACAGTCCCATGCAAGGTTCCCCCTTTTTCATGAATTGCCTCTTAAGGTCTCTTTGTTGGTTTGGTGTATGGGATTACTAGGTGTAGCTGGGGGGAACTCAGCAAAGGAGAGACATCGACTATAAATAGATATCAATTAACTTCGGGTTAGGTGTAGCTGGGGGGGGGGAATCAGGGAAGGTCAGAAATGGATTAGATATTAATTAATTGACTTTCATATGACTGTACGACTCCGGAATATGCCCTATACTGATGCGTACCCCTAGGGGTATTTTTATACTTGGAAAATAGGCCCTAAGGGGCGTACCGAGTACTGATGCGTCTCTAGGGGTATTTTTATGTTTTTAAAACAAGCCCTCCGGAGCGTGCCCTATACTGATGCGTCCCCCTAGGGGTATTTTTATATTTGGAAAACAGGCCCTCTGGAGCGTGCCTATACTGATGCGTGGCTCAAGGGGTATTTTTATGTTTGGAAAACAGGCCCTCTGGAGCGTGCCTATACTGATGCGTGGCTCAAGGGGTATTTTTATGTTTGGAAAACAGGCCCTCTGGAGCGTGCCTATGCTGGTGCGTCTCTAGGGGTACTTTTATATTTGGCAAAACAGGCCCCCCGGGGCGTTTCCTATGCTGATTTAGTGATCATTAGGCTCGCCAGGCGAAGGGCTTTCAAATGATATATGACATGACCATTTTGGACAATCTTGAAATTTTGGAATTTTGCCAAAAAAATTGTCGATAATCGATATTTATCGATAGAAATCGTTAATTTATAATTAATTATGATCATTAAACACATTAATTTCTGTTTAGGATCGGTTCCTGATTTCCCCCCCCCCAGCTACACCTGATCCTTAACTTCTATCACGGATGAGCTGTTATGCAGAAGAGAATGTCGGCGTTGTGACTTTGTACCGGTTGCTGGTATGTGGAACGTGTTTTGATTGGCGGCTAAGATTGTGTGGCCTTTGGGTCTGGTATGTGTTCGAGTCAGTGCTGTGCTTGAGTTGGCTAGTAAACGGTGGCTCAGAGCGGTGTAACATTTAGTGGTGAGCCCGACGTGATCGTCCGACGTGCGTGATCTTCTTAGTGGGCCGACTTTAGCGTCCGACTTCCTCAAGGACCGTCTTCTGGAGCAACCTACGTCTCCACGATTCGTCTAATCGGCTCAGCAATTCGACGCTACAAAGCGACAGTCATCGACTCAGCAAATCAACGGTCCAGCCCAGCTTCTCTACGACTTTTGGCAGATACGCCACTACTTTTTCGCCGCAGCTGCGCGTCGCTCTACTCGTCTTTCTTACTTTTGTCGACTCAGTTATCTTCTACGTACGTACAGCGGCAAGGATTTTTCGGCCTGAGACACAGCGTTCTACACAAATTGGCTGGGCAGTCTACTGAGCAAAGCGGCACACAGTTCTTGTTTGGAAAAAAGGAGAAAACGCGCGCAAAATTTTTCGAAACTTCAGAAGCAATTTTGACGGATAAAAGGGCCTATGAAAATTGGATTTGATTCTATTGTTTTGAAGCCGAGCAGTTTTATGTTTTACGTATGTCAGTAGCGCAGCATTCGACGCTAAAAGGAAAGCAACTTCAACGGACGCCGCTACAAAAATTAACTGACATTTTAAAAGGTTCTTCTACACAGCCGCCGCCGTCTGAACAAATCGACCAATCGCCCCTATCGTCCGGTCCAAGCACGTCAACACACCGCTCTGAGTCGGCCACTAAAACTGAAAGCACAACTCAAAGGCAAGCAAGCGAACGACAAACACGTTATCTCGCTCGACAAGAACAAGCACAAAACGTTGAAATGGAACAGGTTCTTGCACAGTTGCAGCAAGGAGCTCAGCAAATGCAGAATGCAGCTCAACACATGCAAACTGCAGCACAGCAACAAAATTCGCCATTTCCTAGCCGAAATTCAGTAATACCATTCTTCAAGGGTGAAAATTGGAACGATAACTTTGCGGATTGGCATCAGCAGTTTACTGCAATTGCAGATGCATGTAATTGGAATGATGACCGTCGCCGTAGGGCTTTGCCAGCTTATATCCTTTCGCCCGCACGCGAATTTCTAAATGCCTTGCCCCCGGCAACTAAAAACAACTATCTTCTCCTGGTACAAGCTCTTACTGACAGGTTCCGACCTCCACAAAATGCACAATTTCGTGCTGATGAGTTAATGAGTCGTGTACAGAGTTCTACAGAAAGCGTGGAGCAATTTGCAGCCAC
>JASANB010003375.1:0-12010 GCA_030248155.1 Sabatieria punctata
AGATAGGGACCGGTATACGGTATTTTTGGTTGTACGGTATACGGTATTTTTTATACCGTATAATACCGTATAGTTGTTAAAACTGAATCAGCAAGATTTTTGCCGTAAATTCATGTCTTTTTTCGCGCTTTTAAAGGTGGCAGTACTGTTTTTGGTTTTGTAAGCTGTGTTATCTGTTAAAAAACACAAAAATCTACCTTTATGGCAGTTTTTTGGCTTTCTTGAAATGGTAAATGTGATATTACAAGTACTTGTAAAATGCTGAGAAACCTGCAATTTTGTTTTTGAATAAAACCAAAAACGTATTTTTGGTTAGTATTTCACAAAATTGAAGCGAAGAAAATCTGTCCTTCCAAAATACAGTTAATATTTACAATAGGCATAATTCAAAATAAGTTCAATATATTGTCGGCTCAGATTCAAATCTTTAAATAAACAAACAGGACTACTTACTGGTAGGTAGACAAAACAGATCACAATCGAAAATGGCCGTGTTTTTCACAGAAAAGGCCGACCACAAAAAATATTTTATGTTTTTGACCAGAACTTAGCGAACTATCAATATACTAGCGTAACTGGGTGTTTTAAAGCGTTTGCAGCTTACTGTACGGTATACGGTATTTTTTTACCGGTCCCATCCTTACTTACTGGTAGGGACCGGAAACGGCGGCCGATTTGGCGCCGCGCCGTGTGACAGATTTTCTTCGCACGTTTTCACAGAGCTGTTGCCACCGGTTTCAAAATCACATTTTTGATAAATATGCAGTTAGGAGAGCGGGGTTTTTTCCTAATTATATATTTTGATTATTTTAGCATAATGGAAATCGCATTGGCATTGGTACTCTGGGCGTTTTGGCCAAAATGTGAGAAATCAGTTGGTGAAAAATAAAAGTTAAAATCTCAAAAGGTGCGCCGGGGAATTAAAATTAAACCATGTATCGGGGAATAGTACCGTCACCATATATGGTACCTTCACACAGTGGCGTATCCAGGGGGTGTAGGTTGTGTACACGCCCCTTTGCGGTGGAGGTAGGAAGAAAAAGTCTGTTAAAAATATAAGAAACTAATGAATTATGTACTAAAACTGTCTATTTTGTGCTCAGAATGCGTTCTAAATGCGTTTTTGAAGGCCAAATTTTCAAAATTTTCTCGCCCTGGTCGGGCAGAAGCCCAACGAGGCCATTATAAACTACTAAAACTTGTAATTTCTGTTAATTTTAAGCTCGGAATGCGTTTTAAACGCGTTTTTGAAGGCTAATTTTGCTAAATTTTCTTACCCTGGTTGGGCAGCGGCCCAACCAGGCACTTTCAAAATTTTACACCCCCTTTATGAAATCCTGGATACGCCACTGCCTTCACATTCGGCCACTGTGACTTTTATACTAATATATCGGGTTATATAGTACATGCTTTAACCCTTTCTCAGTGCCTAATCTTCCTTCAGTACCTTCTCTCTGGACAATACTCCATTGTCAGCCGCGTCATTGGCTCAGTGGGTAGCTCGCTGCCTCTGAGTCACGGCGGCCCCTGCATCCCTAGCGGTTGTAGTGGTTCATCCTCTCGGCGTGGCAAGTTTCTTGCTGCAAAGAGTTGGTCGTCGGCACAACGCTCCACCCAGGCCACCGAAAGCTGGTTACAGCAAGTAGGTAAAAATGGGAACCAACTGGATCTGCCATTGCACCAAAGCCGCTCCTACAGCATGCCACATTGGAGAAAAGATCAACGACGTCAGGTGCCGTCTGAGAAACCAGCAATAAGGCCAATACCGGTTTGGTTACGCCGGGAGGCCGTTGGGAGCTGTCAGCACCATGACGTCACCACGCCAGGCACTCTTAGTACCTGGCGCCCAACAGCATGGCTTGAGTGGCTTGGCAGTGAAAGAAGGGCAAACGTCCGAGATGACGATATCAGGGGTAACGAAATGGACCGTGCAGGTCTGATCGTAGGGCTGTACATCATATGGCCCCCCCACCAGATCGGATCGGATTGGATCGGACTCCATTGTCAGCAAGCTGTCTTATCGTACGCAAGTTTCTTCTGCGTAGCTTATTTGTCTCTGCTCTTAATGCGACGAGATTAGATGAAGCCTGTTCCGTCCGTTCCATTGTATTCGGTAAGCCACGTATTTTTCGTAATCAATTGGCTGCACTTCTGTTCATAAAGTGCCTTCATTAACAAAGAATGCCCAAGTATTGGTTGATAACTGCCGATTCACTTTAAAAATGCTTACAAATTGCGTATAATTAGAAGCTCTGTTTTTATTCTGCAATCAGACAGAAAAGGTGAATTTTAGACTGCAATGTTTGAAAATTGAAACAGAACTTTAAAAATATGGAAAACCTCGACACTAAACACTGAGAGCTTCTATTTCAGATTGAACTAGCGGTTTCTTGGCAATGTATTTTGCCAAGAAACATTTTCAGTTATAAACTATGGGCAATTATGAAAATCACCGAACGATTTCTCGTACGTACCACGCTGGGGTCCGAATTAATGGGAGTCCGGGGTTCCAATTTCATATTACTCTTTTAACTTTTTTTTGGCAATTCGGTTTCTTCTAGCCGTCTAACAGTTCTAGCCGTTCGCACCGGCAGGTAACGCTGTGGGCGCTGAATTTTGTGCAATTGGCAGAACGTTTTTAGGCTGTGATACTTCTTCAATATGCTTGTGCTTTGACTCACATCTCTTCTGGCCAACTCCGAATCGCCATGACAAAATACTATCCCAATAATCGGCCGATTCACTTGTGGAAATCAATTAAATTGACGATTTCCCTTAAGATTGCAACGATTTCAGCTCTTGAAGCTGTGATGCTTCTTCGATACGCCTTGAGCAGCCGCTCATATATGTTCTGGCCAACTCAGAATCGCCATGCCGCTATACTATCCCAAGAATTGGCCGATTCGGCTGTGGAAATCACTGAAACTAACGATTTCCCTTCTGATTGTAACGATTTCCACTCTTCAAGCTGTGATGCTTCCTCAATATGCTTTGTGCTTTTACTCACATTTCTTCTGGCCATCTCCGAATCGCCATACCGAAATACTATCCCAAGAATCGGCCGATTCGGCTGTGGAAATCACTGAAACTAACGATTTCCCTTCTGATTGTAACGATTTCCACTCTTCAAGCTGTGATGCTTCCTCAATATGCTTTGTGCTTTTACTCACATTTCTTCTGGCCATCTCCGAATCGCCATACCGAAATACTATCCCAAGAATCGGCCGATTCGGCTGTGGAAATCACTGAAACTAACGATTTCCCTTCTGATTGTAACGATTTCCACTCTTCAAGCTGTGATGCTTCTTCAATATGCTTTGTGCTTTTACTCACATTTCTTCTGGCCATCTCCGAATCGCCATACCGAAATACTATCCCAAGAATCGGCCGATTCGGCTGTGGAAATCACTGAAACTAACGATTTCCCTTCTGATTGTAGCGATTTCCACTCTTCAAGCTGTGATGCTTCTTCAATATGCTTTGTGCTTTTACTCACATTTCTTCTGGCCATCTCCGAATCGCCATACCGAAATACTATCCCAAGAATCGGCCGATTCGGCTGTGGAAATCACTGAAACTAACGATTTCCCTTCTGATTGCAACGATTTCCACTCTTCAAGCTGTGATGCTTCTTCAATATGCTTTGTGCTTTTACTCACATTTCTTCTGGCCATCTCCGAATCGCCATACCGAAATACTATCCCAAGAATCGGCCGATTCGGCTGTGGAAATCACTGAAAGTAACGATTTCCCTTCTGATTGTAGCGATTTCAACTCTTCAAGCTGTGATGCTTGTTCAATATGCTTTGTGCTTTTACTCACATTTCTTCTGGCCATCTCCGAATCGCCATACAGAAATACTATCCCAAGAATCGGCCGATTCGGCTGTGGAAATCACTGAAACTAACGATATCCCTTCTGATTGTAACGATTTCAACTCTTCAAGCTGTGATGCTTCTTCTATGTGCTTTTTGCTTTTACTCACATTTCTTCTGGCCATCTCCGAATCGCCATGCCGAAATACTATCCCAAGAATCGGCCGATTCGGCTGTGGAAATCAATTAAGCTGATGATTTCTCTTCTGATTGTAACGATTTCATCTCTTGTAGCTGCGTACTTCTTCGATGCACCCTGAGCAGCCACTCACATTTCCCCTCCCAATTCGTATCCCTTGAATTTTTTACCCCTCCATTTTTTTCTGTTCTTGGAAATTTTGGGCTATGAAATTGTTTGGGGTGTTCCTTCTTTAAATCTGGCTTTTTCGGGTAAAAAAAATTTTAGGGCGCACTGAAAAGCACTCCAAAAATAGGGAATGAACAAAATTTCAGACAAAAATATTTTAAGGCAAGAATTCTAAGGGGGATGACATTTTATGAAGGCAAATATATGCACACTGAGAAACACAAGGCGCAAAAAATTTCGGACCAAAAATATGGGGGCAAGAATTTTTGGGGGTACAAATTTTAAAGGGGTACATTTTGGGGGCAAAGAAAGCACTCGGAAGAATACAGGGGGCAAAAGGCATCCTGAAAAATACAAGGCGGAAGTATTGAAGAAATGGACAATTTGAAGGAAATCGTCAGTTTCGGCGATTTCCACAACAAAGTCACGTCTTGGTCATGAGTAGTTTACGCTATAGCGTGTGTCTCGGCGGTTCCGGCATCTGTGAGAGCGGTTGTTTGTGGGTTCGAAACCGGTCGAAGCGACTGGGAGTATGTAGCCGACGCAAAGCCCAACCCAGGCTGCCGAAAGCCAGTGATGGCTAGTAGAAATGGGAACCAACCCGGCGCTGCCGTTGCGCCGAATAGCAGCAAATCGGCAGAGTTGCCCAATTGAAAGGCTCTGAAAAGAGCGCTGTCTGTCCAGAGCTGTTTGAAAGGACAGTGGAACTAAAAACCAAAACGGAACAAACAAAACCGAATCGGCCGATTCTCTCCCAGATGGTGCTCGGTATAGCGAATCGGAGCTGACCAGAACATGTAAATGGTAAATGGTAAACGGCTAGCAGGTAAATGGGAACCGAACCAAGGCAACCACTTAATGTGCTAGCTCTAAAGATCCCCAAAATTCGTACGAATATACGTAGGCATTCGTTTGGGGTTAGAATTATAAATTCTTGGAATAGACTACCTAACCAAATTGTTCAAGCTAGGAACATAACGTCTTTCTCACAGTTAATCCAGTCTACTGACCTGGCTCAATTCTTGCACAATGAAAGGTGGGAATAAGTGGCCAGTGGGTCCTCCCCTTCCTTTTTCCTCAAGTATTTCAATTAATATTTTTGTGTCATTTCGAAGTGAAGCAACCCAGTCTCAGTTACTAAGTTTGTATGCATTACTACTTGTGAATTGCTACTGTACTTGTGGAATAAATGTTTCTTTCTAGTTATTTAATTTCAAAATAAACACTACTCAGAGACGTCAGTTCAGTTATTTGGTGCCAGTATCTCATTTATCAGTTGCTGCTTCTTCATATCTTGAGGTTTGTCGAGTTCGGCCGTCATTGTTTCGGCGGCGCAATTTTGGCCGATTGAAGCATCCAGACGCTGTGCACAGAACCAGTATCAGAATCAAGAAAAAAATAACACCACCTATCAGCAGGATTGCCCAGACCCACCGACTGAAACCAAAACCAGTTACGACACCAGGAATACAGCAAGTCTTATGGCAACGTACTTGTCCTCCTCCTCTGGTGGCGGAAGTGTCACGGGTCGATCTTCAGTCACAGTAGCAGTTGTGGTGTGGCGTTGCTCCCATGAACTTCTTCATCTGCAAGGGGCATTGGGGCAGCCTGTTGGTCGGTCGGTAGGTTGATGAACTTCGGTGGCGGAAGTGTCACGGGTTGATCATCAGCCGCAATCGCAATCACACACACCGGCAACAACAATACAAAGCAGAACGCAGCCATCGCTTAGGGAAACAACAGAAAGGAATGGCATTTATGCCGTATACACACATACTAAAGAAAGATTCTTACGTTGTTCCTCATAGGATGCAATGCACGCATGTACGCCCTTCTCGTCAGCTGTTGTATTTTGTATTTTTAGTACGTTTAATATTTCTGCGTGCTTATGCAATCCGACTACATCAGGAGACAGAGAAGCTAACCAACGTCTGGTCATCATGGCTATTTACTGTACGTATACTGTAAACCTGTTGCCAAATTCTTCGTGAAAAAGCTTGGTTGTGCACCGAAATACTATCCCAAGAATCGGCCGATTCGGCTGTGGAAATTACTGAAACTAACGATTTCCCTTCTGATTGTAACGATTTCCACTCTTCAAGCTGTGATGCTTCTTCAATGTGCTTTGTGCTTTCACTCACATCTCTTCTGGCCCCGAAGGGAAACTAACGATTCCCAAGAATCGGCCGATTCGGCTTCTGATCTGAAACTAACGATTTCCCTTCTGATTGTAACGATTTCCACTCTTCAAGCTGTGATGCTTCTTCAATGTGCTTTGTGCTTTCACTCACATCTCTTCTGGCCATCTCCGAATCGCCATGCCGAAATACTATCCCAAGAATCGGCCGATTCGGCTGTGGAAATCAATTAATCTGATGGTTTCCCTTCTGATTGTAACGATTTCATCTCTTGTAGCTGCGTACTTCTTCGATACGCCCTGAGCAGCCACTCACATTTCCCTGCCAATTCGTATACCTTGAATTTTTACCCCTCCATTTTTTCTGTTCTTGGAAATTTTGGGCTATGAAATTGTTTGGGGTGTTCTTTCTCTAATTTCTGGCTTTTCCGGCAAAAAAATTTTAGGGCGGACTAAAAAGCACTCCAAAAATACGGGGTGAACAAAATTTCAGACAAAAATATTTTAAGGGAAGAATTCTAAGGGGCATGACATTTTATGAAGGCAAATATAAGCACACTGAAAAACACAAGGCGCAAAAAATTTCGGACCAAAAATATGGGGGCAAGAATTTTTGGGGGTACAAATTTTAAAGGGGTACATTTTGGGGGCAAAGAAAGCACTCGGAAGAATACAGGGGGCAAAAGGCATCCTGAAAAATACAAGGCGGAAGTATTGAAGAAATGGACAATTTGAAGGAAATCGTCAGTTTCGGCGATTTCCACAACCAAGTCACGTCTTGGTCATGAGTAGTTTACGCTATAGCGTGTGTCTCGGCGGTTCCGGCATCTGTGAGAGCGGTTGTTTGTGGGTTCGAAACCGGTCGAAGCGACTGGGAGTATGTAGCCGACGCAAAGCCCAACCCAGGCTGCCGAAAGCCAGTGATGGCTAGTAGAAATGGGAACCAACCCGGCGCTACCGTTGCACCTATTGGCAGCAAGGGGGAGGGTTGTTTGTAGACAGGGCTGCCCCATTGAAGGGCTCTGAAAAGAGCGAGGGTGTCCTGAGCTGTCCGAAAGGACAGTAGAACTCGTAAACAAACAAACAAACAATCAACACAGTTTTAAAAGTCAACTATACAGTTTAAGGCACTAACGAAAAAAGATTACTACAAACAGCACTATTCGGCACTCACTTACTCAAGTTGTAATTTCCGATGTTTTCGATAAGACACATACGTACAGTAGTATACTAGAGGGTAAGAAGGTCTGCTAAACGTAACAAAAATATTGATTTGGTACAAGAGAATGTGACTGGACAGGATCTTCAGGTGTATCGAAGAAGCAACACAGATGAAAAAGTTGAAATCGTTGCAATCAGAAGGAAAATCGTTAGTTTCATTGATTTTTCTACAACTGAATCGGCCGAGTCTTGGGATAAGATTTCGGCATGGCGATTCGGAATTGGCCAGTAAAGATGTGAGTGAAAGCACAAAGCGCATTGACAGCTGAAAGAGCTGAAATCGTTGCAATTTGAAGGGAAATCGTCAATTTAATTGATTTCCACAAGTGAATCGGCCGATTATTGGGATAGTATTTCGGCATGGCGATTCGGAGTTGGCCAAAAGAGATGTGAGTCAAAGCACAAAGCATATTGAAGAAGTATCACAGTCCGAAAACGTTCTGCCAATTGCACAAAATTCAGCGCCCACAGCGTTACCTGCCGGTGCGAACGGCTAGAACGGTTAGACATGGACGACTAAAAACTACTGGACTGATCGCGCTCCCGACCGCTAATACATACTTAGGGTAACTTTACAAGTCCATATCTTTGGAACCGTTCGACCTACAAACAATATAAATACATCTTTAGAATCCTCACGGTATCAGCAATCGAACGCAGTGCTCAAATCGCTTTCAAACCCACTACAAGAAAAGTTGATTTTTTTCCATCGCGCAAATTAGGATTACCGATCAATGTTGCGCAAATTAGGTTGCACCACAGTACAGAGCTCGGCCCCCTCTACAACTTTGGTCATAAAACCCAAAGCGCTCCGACGCATCCATAAGGAGTTATTTGTAGAAAACTCTGAATTCATTTAACTTTGAAATGGAGTCAGTAATCTTGTTATCTGCGCTAACTAATAGCTAATTCCAGAAAATATAGAAAGAGAATCATTTATTTTTGCGTACAGTGCAGTTACATGCGCGCGTATGTAGTTGTCTGTTTGTTCACTTTGGCCGCCTTCCTGCAACGGCCGTGTGTATCGATTTTTCTGGCCACGCCTGTCTGTTGTCTGGCACTGGCAGTGTGTGCTGGTGAGGTGCACGCGTGGCTTGCGGCCGCGAGTTTCTTGCTTGTCGGTCGGTCGGCCGGTTTTTTGCTGTTTGGTTTAGTCTGCCTGCACCCATAGGTATTATTCAAGACTGAATTATTAAAGATTTTCTGCTGCGCCGTCATCGTGATGCTTCTTGCTTCACATGTTTCCTGCGCATTAACTGTTTTTGCCGGAAATTGTGTTGGGCCACCCATTCCTTAATTGTTCTGCTTCTTTTTGCCTACCTACCTCAGTTTTCTTTCTTCTATTAGCGAATGAGATAAGGGTAGAAAAGTGCCAGAGATTTGGCCTGCGCCCGGTTTTTCTTTTGTTCCTTTTCCATTCATTTATCTGTACTAGCAAGAATATATTCTTGGTACTAGCATACATGGGCCGCGTAGGGTAAGGGTGGGGTTTACCCCCTCCCCTCGCCAGCCAACACCACCCCCTCGGTAGGCCATACCGCTTCTCCGACCCCCCCTCCCGGAGGGAGAAAATTTTTGCTTATTTAAGGTGAAATAGGCGTTTGTTTGGATTTTTCCGGGCCCCCGCCCCTCCCCGAGATCTCCAGACAGCCCTCCAGATTTTTCCAGCCCATGTATGGATACTAGATACAAAGTAGGTAACCTATCTCATTAACTAGAGTGCGAACTGGTATTGGGTATTGGGTATTGGGTATTGGGTGTATTGGGGTGTTTTCCAGGTATTGGGTATTGGGTATTGGGTATTGGGGTTTTTACCCCCCAATACCCAATACTAAATTGGACAATTAAATATAAAGAAAAATCGATGTTGACCTGTAAACTTGACCTGAAAAAATCGAAAAAGCTGATCGATGATTCGGTTTAGTAAGCTGGTTTCGCGTTAAGGAGCCGTCCATAAACGATGTCGTTCCAAAATCCCGATTTTTCGGAGCCCCCTCCCCCCAAAATCGCCTTGCGTCGTTTCTAGGGGACCTCTCCCCCTATTAGATGCCGTCGTTTTCGGTTTACCTCCCCCTGATAAAAGTGCAGTACATACAGAACTGTCATGTTTTCTTGTTAGCATACTGCGCAATCAATAGAATAAATCCCTACAACCACTCTGGGAAGCTTTTCTGCATTGTAGAAACCTCTGGAAGAATCTACTTAAATTGAAAATAATACAATCAAAGTTTCCTAAAATTCCGAAAAAAGCGACGTCGTTTTTTGCCAACCCCGCCCCCCCTGGTGTGTCGTCGATCGTCGCATTTGGGCCGACCTCCTTCCCCCTCTGGAATGTCGTCGTTTATGGACGGTCTATCAACTAAACGTTAGTAGAATTTCCTAAAGTGTACGCTTTTCTAAGCGCTACACCAGTAATTCATTTCTCTGTTCTTATCTAAAATAAAAATGGTGACATTTCTAATTATATTTACGCCTAAAACGGCTTCTAAATGCTTTCTGAAAGGCTAATTTTTCAAAATTTTCTCGCCCTGCTTGAGCAGCCGCCCAACCAGCCTCTTAAAAATTTTAATTGCAGTGCCAAAAATCTTGTAACTTTTGTACCTTGTACTTGTACCAAAAATCTTGTAACAACTAGAATGCACCTGTCCACTGAAATGATTTTTTTGGCCCAGCTATGCAAGTATTGGGTATTGGGTATTGGGGTATTGGGGGTCTCAGGTATTGGTATTGGGTATTGGGTATTGGGGTATTGGGTTTTTTAGGTATTGTTCGCACTCTATCATTAACTTCTTTCATCTTTTTACACGACTCTCCACCCATTGCAGACATAGGCCAAAACTGGCTTTTTCTCATTGTATCGGCATGCCAATTGCTTTATTCATTTCTTAAGTGAATTTCGTTTCTCTTTTTCTCTTCGACTGATGATTCTTAATTGGTTTTTGACATTCGCGCTTAGCGGGTTCGTTTTTTCTGTGATATGTACGTAGATCTTTGTTTCGTGCAAGGAGGTTCTCGACCCAGACCAAAGTGAATCTGAGCTGCCTCCCATTTAAATTGAAGGAGACTCATAAAACATCAGCTTGTTTCTGAGTTAAATTAATCGTGGTGGCTTATTTGTCCCAAGTGCTGCAGCTTTTGGAATCTGTCTGAAAGCCTGGTTCGTCTTTACTTGCATTCAAAACGACCCTACCCACTTCGAAAAGACCGAAATTCCGAACCCGCGACATTTACCTGAAACCGGATCACATTTACCTGAAACCGAATCACATTTACCTGAAACCGAATCACATTTACCTGAAACCGAGTCACGTTTTTTATTCCGAACGCAAAAACGGGTTCGGTTTCTGATTTTTAGGGCAGAGTTTTTTTTTGCCTGAATCTTTCAAAGGTTCAGTTTTTATAAAACCGAATTTGACATTTTGCAGAACCTTTCAACCGAATCTGAGGCGTTTTTTCCGAACCAAAATTGTGTTCGTTTTAGTCGTGTTGGGGTTCACCCCGAACCCAGATTTGGAGGTCACGCGAACCTTCGTTTGGTATGACCCGAACCTTTGTTTTGTTATGTCGCGAACCTTCGTGTGGTATGACGCGAACCATTACCAGAATTGATCCATTTGTTCTCAGAATCTTCTCTGAAAAGTTTGCGCACTATGCACAATTGAATTTGCTGTTTATTTTGCAGGTATTATGACTGGATTTAGCTGCGTATCAGAAAGTTCTGCCTATGTGTTCGGCCATACTATGCACTTTGTGAACACTGGTGTAGTGATACAATGTATGCTATGCAGCTTTTAAGATTCATGTGTTGCAATCAACTAAACAAAAACGGCAAAGACGTCAATAAAAAAACAATTGAATGAACACAGATAATAGCAATACAGAATCAGTACAAGCCAAACTAATGCCAGCACTTGGCAGAGCAACACAGTTTTGTTGATAGCGCGCGCCTTAGCGAAATAACTAACATCACCACTACGCGTGGGATCGTCAAAGAAAAACTCAACATTAGTGTGAAAAGACCAATCGCAAAACCCCGGGCACAGCCGGATCTGACAGCGAAAACACATGAAACCAGTGTCCTTCCTCTGTACGTGTGCCATGCACATTCCTTGAGTGCAGGGCACTAGTTTGTGCTGAAGGTGGTGTTTGAGCCGGAACTCAACTCAATAAAAATTCGGGTGTCTTCAATAAAGATTCGGGTGTCTAGAATAAAGATTCGGATGCAAACATAGGTTCGGCTTTACCTAGATTCGGGATTGTTGCGGGTTCGGGATTGTTGCAAAAACGGGTTCGGTACAATGATTCCAATTTGGCTTCCGAATTTTTGGGATAGTTTCGGGCGCAAAAATTAAAGGTTCGGCCGACTAGGCACGGGTAGGGTTCGGTTTTTCAAAATGTGACCAAAGATTCGGAACAGCATTTGACGAACCAACCTAGGGGGTTGGACGAACCGGTGACATTTACCTGAAA